>JAMKQA010000208.1:0-21078 GCA_024699735.1 Posidonia australis
TGATTTGGGCTCTGGCTAATGGGTTTGGGGCTCAGTTTAAGGGCTGATCGCATCCAAAGCAACATAGGGACACTCATTCCTGGGTTACCTCAAAATCGGGGTGTCTACACAACTCCAGTCCTTGTCGTTGCTGTTTTGCTAATGCCATTGGGGTTCAAAGTAACTCCTTGCAGTGCCACTAGAAACCAGAATCAAGGCAGGCGTAACTGAGGCCATCATACCATTATTGGAACTAAGACTGTCCATGTGAATGTTGAATCTACTAGTGATATTCATACAGTATCTCTGTTGGAGTTGACATCTGTTGTGACAGTTGTCTCCCACTTGATCCAGGGTATTTGCACGTGCTGGGTTAGATCAGTGTATGGCAAACTACTGGCAAACCTTAGGTCAGACCCCCTTTAAATGGACAAGAAGAAGAGTGGCACACGTGAGTGTCGCCGAACAGAATCGAGAAAAGAAAAGAGGACCAACTAGGCAAAGGAGGAACAAGAACAAGAGTGGCATACACATGTGCTACCAAACAGAAGCAGGGAGAGTACAAGCTAGGGAAAAAAGAGGCCCGATGGATTCCCTGGGAAAAACTGGGAGAAAGAGGAAAACCCCTGAGGTTCCAGTTTCCTCGGAGCTTGCAGGCTCAGACACAGTAAGGTCGACTATTCTAGGGTGTGCACATGTGTGCAAGCGCGTGTGCAGGTGTATGTGTGGGCTACCTCCTGTGTGTTGACGACAATGCCTCCATTGTCAATCAAATATTGGATTGCATTTCGGAGAGTAATACACTTGTTTGTCGAACTGACACATTATTACATGTCGGTTCAACGGGGGGGTGTGGATGTGTAATGTGTACTGAACTAGATGCTGGTGAGGATAAGGACATGGATGCGGGTGCTGTGCCTCGCGTGTCAACAATAATAGTCCCACTATCGATCATCATCTGAATGACATCCCGTAGAGTGTGGCAATTATCAATCGAATGCCCTAGGGCTCGATGATAATCGCAGTATACGCTCACATCGTACCACCGAGGGAGTGGAGTTGGTGGGGTACGCGGTTCAACAGTGCTCAACACGAGGAAAAACAGCGCTCAGCAACTCGCCCAGTGGAGCATAGTCACTTTCAACGCGACGGCCTCGTTTCTCCTTAGATTGTTGTCCTTGTTGAGCTGATGCGACGAGATGCACTGGCTTGATAGTGGGAGGTGTGTGCCTAGTCTGCGGTAACGACCTACGTGTTGGGACCTGATCTTGATGTTGAGGTGGTTTCTGAATATGCTGTGTTGTGTGTGGTGTTGAGCGCGAGAGCAACAACTACGGCACCGGTACAGCTCCTGGCAACAGACTTGAGAAATGTTGTACTCTCGCACAACTAATGGGTTGATTTCTAAGTGACTATGATGCATGCTGTGACCAATGCAATTGTGGCACAGGAGGCTGAGGTAACGCCCCCATCGTCGTAGCAATGTGATGCTCGGGCGATGGTATGGGCCATAATGTAGTGGGGTGAGCCTGCAATGCTATAGTGGTCTGCATTGGAACCTCAAAAGTTGAAAGAGGAGGACCCACAACATGATCATGAGAAAGGGCCATGCGCTCGAACCCTCGGGCCAAAGCTCTCAAGTACTAAGCCTGTGTGGCCGAAGACCCATAAAAAGATAGGTCAGAAGGCACAAGCGGAATAGAAATGGCCCCTAAAACAGATTAATCTGCAGCTGATTGAACTCCTGAAATAGGAGGGCCCGAGAGATAGGGTGCAGCTGGCAGAACTTCTGGGATCCGCGTTGTAGTCACCGCAGTTCAATCAGTTACGGGTTTTAAACCGACTTGTGTCTGCCACTGTCCCGAAAGAGGGGATAAGGATCCTCCATGATTCCCAAATCGAGACGCACAGAGGGATGAGGAAGCAATGAAAGTGAGAGAAGGAGGATCTGAATGTGGGTCCCCCTTCAAAACAATAACCGGAGGCTTGTGGGTCTGCGGGGCCATAGCTAACTGCAAGCAAAATATAGGAACTACGGAGAAAGACAAACGCACGAGCTCTAAGATGGACTACAATCAAAAAGTCACTAATAGATCAGAAAAGGCAAGAGAAAACAACCACGGGAGGCTGCCCGAGATGGAGACACCCGAGCTCCTAGCCGAGGACCTCGCAACAAGTTACTAGAGAAAACAGGCAAGAGAAATAAGTATCAGAGCCTGGACAACGACGCAAAGACAAATGTGAGTTATTAAAGTGTCATGCCATGACAGACAATGCAGATGAATGTCCTAAAGTGCACTCTCTCACCATGCATGTCCCATATGGAGTTGACCACATAGGACGCACTCATGGGTATTAGGTTTCGACTCTGGTCAGAAAAGTAGATTCTCGTTCTAAATCCTGGTCGGAGCATAGGCAGTGAACAAGTGGTGCGTTGGTGGCCTCGTCTCTCGCTGTAGCATGAAGTTGTACCCTCTACTAGCACCGAGACGACCCTAGACAAGGGGGAAAAACTAGCAACACGCCCTACGCCAAAGCAATAGAACGGGCTGCTAGGATTGTCCTTCGCAAACTGTGGGTGGACCCAGAGGAGAAGATGCATGTCCTATATGATCAATCATGTGATATGCTTTTGTGTCTTTTACTTGCATTTTATTAAACCATAGGGATTTGTGAGCATTTGTCTCTAGTTATGCCTTATTATTTTTTCATCTGTGTTTGTGTGTTTTATTTTAACCAGATATGGAGGCGAATATGTCTCTACTCTCCTAATCATGGCAAATTCAAATAAAAGGAAAAACACACAATCATGACATCCAAAAAGTCAAACAACAAGCAAAAGGCATGAACATGGCATGTGTTGGTGTAGTGATCATAAGTAGGTGAATAAAAGCAACTATCGACAAACAAAGCATGAATTAAGTTATGTGCATGTGTGGTGGCATAGCAACAGTGTAAAAAGGCAAGAAAAGGTATGTTTAGTTAAATATGTACAAGCAAACAAGCACAATGTATATAGACCAAAGACAAGTAAGGAAACCAGAATGAAAACTAGAATCTGGTTATCTCTAGCGGAGTCGCCAATTCCTGTGACCATGCCGGTGGAACCCTGCACGGCTCTCCTTTACCGAATGCGTGGAAGCACTTGAGGAGTTCCGATACAGTCACGGCAAAGATGGTGAATCCGAAGAAGAAGACTAGACTCGGAAACACCAAGGAAAGATGAGAAAGGATAAGGAAAGGAGTCACCACCTAGTCTTTTAATGGAAAGACGAGGAAAACCAAACACACAAGAAAATCAAGAAGCTAACAAGATGATGAAAACATGTATGCTCCGTGCCTAATGGATGAAATGCACAGATCAATGTAGGGCCAGAGAAAGGGTAAGGATTCTGGTTACGCATGGGGAAGGGGTTAGGCACCCCCATGCTCCCCAGGAACTCGATCTTTCTAGGTTTCCTACTTGCCAAATGGTCTAATGGGTGTGTGCTTGCCTATTCTGAGTGCTCATGCTAAAGATGACTAGAAAACATGCCAAATCAAAGAGAAGAAATGAAACAAATGGAAAAAGTTAATCAGAGGGACAAATGTAGGCATTGAGAATGTCACTTTACTGTACACCCATGGGTGATGAGGAAAATCGTGAAAATCGAGAAAACTCTTGGAAAGCGTCACGCAAATCAGCAGAAATTCGATGAAATCCGAGAAAATCAAATTGGGGAAACTAATCCTCTTTCGGGACAATGTCGGCTTTGTTAAGCCTTTTAATGTACGCCTTCGGGCGATGGAAAGCCAAATTAAGTCAAAAGACGGGAAAATCGGAAAAAATCCGGGAAATGATGAGAAAACCAAGCTTGAAGTGAGCTAAGAATGCGTGCACAATGTAAGGAAGAAATCACGAGAAAACATGCATGAAACGATACAACAAAATATGCAAAATGCATGTGTGAGTGTAAAAATGCAAATCTCAGGGGCCTTTGCGCAAAAAAAACCCAGAATCTGAATAAAAACTTAATTTCTGAAGCTAAATCATCAAACGTAAATAGAAAAACACATTTCATGTAATTTTGACGAAATCTGGGGTTTAATGTGCAAATCTATGCATTTTTGGTCAAATTGAAGGTTCCTAGGGGTAAGAATGCAATTCTGCCATTAAAACATGCATTTAAAGTAATTCTATGGAAATTCAGGGTAACATATGCAAGAAAAAGAGTCCATGATTGAAAACAAGAAGTTGCAGGGACAATTCAGTAATTTTATCCTAGAAAACATGCATTCAGTGTGAAATTAGTAAAGTTCAGGGGTTTAAATGCAATTTAAACCATATCTGAGATATTTGAATTCTCAGGGTTCACCTTGCAATTTTAACCGAGAAATATGCATTCAAAAGAATTTTCATGAAACTTAGGGGTTTTTGTCTAATCTTTAAGCCTGGAAAACATTATTAGGGAAGCTCAGGCGGCACATTGTAATATTTTCAATTAAAACTTTATTCAAACAATTTAAAGGAAAATGTGTAGGGACCTAACTGTAAGAGAAAGGACCTATTTGTAATTAAAAAGGACCTAAATGTAATAACACAAAAGTTTTAGAAATTTATTTAAAGTAAACTACTTTTTTGTTTTATTTAAAAGAAAAGAATTGACGGCCACTGGCGACGAAGCTCCACCGTCGACGACTGTCGGGGATGCTCTTCCAGAGCATCCCAAAGCCTGATCTAAGATCAGAGGGCATAGTGAGCAAGAAGAGAAGGAAGGGAAGAGATCCAACGGTTTGGATCGAAGGCTCGACGGTCAAAGGAGGTTGCCGGCCTCCCTTGCCGTCGCGGCACTCTGGTGACGACGTAGGAGAAGAAAGGGGGCTACTAGTGGGTTGTGGTGCATGATCCAGAGGTCCAAAAGGCTTTGGCATGTTAAGAGGAGCATTTCCCCACTTCTAGAAGCGAGAATGGGACACTTCCCCCATCCTCGAACCAAACTTGCCTTCGACGCGATCCTTCTCTGGTGAGCTTGATTGAGGTGGTTGTCCAAGGCACGTGGCTTGAATCTGAAGACTTCGGAGCACTAGGGGCATGCTGTGGAACAATCTTGGAGGTTCGAAGAGGCACGACAAGGCTGGAGGCACGCGTCCCTTCAGTGGCATCAATCGTCTTCCTGGCGACGGTGACCTGGAGCGACTCCATCGATCTTCTAGTGGAGGCTCAGGGAGGTGGTGAAGCAGTGCGCAAAGAGGTGGATAAGCAGGAGGGAGGCCATGAGGGGAGGACCTAAGCTTCTAGGACCAAGGACAAGCCCTGGACAAGCACCCCCACTTAGGCTACCAGAAAACGACTCCGGCGAGGCCTGGGGGCTGATTTCGACCAGAGGAGGCCTCTGGCCCTATTGGAATCGATCAAGGAAGCTAAAATTGAAATGAAATGAGGCTGGTGGAGGGCGTACCTGGTAATGCGCTTTGCCTTCGTAGCTCATCGGAAGAGGCTGAAAATTCCAGTTCCTCACCTCCGCGAACCTCCTCTCTGTTCCAGGAACTCTCTCTCTATCTCTTCCTCCCCTTCTCTCTTGCTCTCTTCTTTCTCTGTTTCTTTTTCAATTCACACTGCTGCTCCTTTTATAGGTGGAACTCCGACGACCATAACAACCCATAACAACACGTAATAGAATTCTAACAACCAGCCTAATCCGTAACCAACTAAAGATCCTCCTAACAAACTAACGCACGTAACCAACTTGCTGTCCCCCACGCACCCTCCTTCCTACCTGCCCGCATGTCGACAATGATCAACGACCGTCCGAGCTCATGACGATGCATCAGGGTGGCACTAGTTCGTGGAGGGCTCGAGCTTGGTTGCTGCTAGGCAACGTGGTGAGACGACTAGACGTGATGAGAACGAAGGGAAATGGATGGGCTGTGGCTGAATCGTTGAAGAATGGCTGGAGGTGTGGTTGTTGGGTTGGAAGAAGAAGAAGAAATGGGTTGAAGTATTGTGGGCCTTCATGGGCCTAAGTGGGCTTAATGGGCCTTCATGGGCTAAAAACCAAGTTACTAAACCCTAAAACACAGGTATATCTTTATAGTCTACTACGACAAACGTCCATTACAGATGTCTATTGAATCTTTAATTCAAATTTAGGAAATTGCAAAACAAGCAGACGTCCACAGCAAACGTTTGTTTTTCTCTTGGTCTTCGACAATGCTTTAGCAGATGTCCACACCAGAAGTTCGTTTTTCTCTAGGTTGTTGTAGTAGGCTAGTAGACATCGAGAGCAGACATGAAATTTGTCCATTTTCCACTAGCTCTTCGACAATGCTTTAGTGGATGTCCCCCAAGCTGTTTTCAGCCCATTCAAGGCACAAAACTCAACAAATCTCCACCTTGACTTGAATTCTCTCATATGTGTGGTACTCCTTTCTCTTTGTCAAGGCCTGTTGCTTCAAAACATACACAATCCAATCAAGTTGAAATAGAACTCCAACTTGGTTGGTGAAAGAAGCTTGATCATCACATCGATTGGATTATTTGCAGTACCAATCTTCATTACTTAGAACTCACCATCAGCAATGACTTCACGTATGAAATGGTACCAGACATCAATGTACTTTGTTCTCTCATGAAACATATGATCAATTGACAGATGAATGGCACTTTGATTGTCACAATGCACAACAAAATCATCTTATTTTTGGCCAAGCTCAATAAACAAACCTTTTAACCATATGGCTTCTTTGATTGTGTAATGACCCACGTCGCTACCAACTAAACACATTAGCCTAAATAAATTCAACATAATATAAAACTAAAATACAGGAAATTAAAGGCTAATTTAAAGCATCTAAACTATAGGAACCTGCATGTGTAGCTACGAGACTCCGACTATGCACACTAGACTCACCAAAAGCTGCATGCCAACACCTGCAACCTAAATAACATACGAAAATAGGTGTGAGTGACTAGAAAGTCACTCAGCACACACCCCAAGAACCCAGAAAACAAAATCAAGTTTTTCTCTTCAAAATTATTTTTGAAATCATTTTCACCAAACCCACTAAGCCTCGTAAATCGGGCCTAACCGGCCAAAGCCATAAATCATATTTCAAAACATTTATCTCTTTTTCTTCTGAAATCATAAGCACACTAAAAAATCATCCATATAGCAAAACTAGGCCCAACAGCCAAAACCCAAGCATGGAACATATTGACCAAAATCTCAAACAAAGGCCTCACTGGCCAAAACCACAACCACATTGAGTCGTGATACCTAGTGCTAGGCAACCAACTCTGGCCATAAGCAGCCACCGAGGCACACTGTAGTGGCATGGACTCGCCACCTTGTGCTGGAGTGAATCCGTCCCATAGTCCTCCCACCAGGAGAACCCTCACAACGCCAACCCTTCTTGGGAAGGATGTCCTATCACTCAAGACACTACCAGCCATGGGGCATGAGCAATACCCGTCATGGCCACCATAAGGTACGTTGTCTCGACAACCACCACATGGTACCTAGTCTATGGGAGTGTCACATTTCGCCACCCATGGTACCTTGAGTCTCATTGCTCGAAAACAATTGGAGTATCATACCTCTAGGTCCAGTCGACACGTCAAACCCACAGACCTCAACCTTGACGTCGTGAACAACAGTCAAGGAGTTTCATACCTCTAAGACCCAACGAATACTTTCCTACAGTCTCTTGGTCTCCCACCTCAGCCTGGGTGACCCACCTGACCACCCGAGAATGTCGTCACATCCCCTAGTCCAAGCAGCATGGTCTACAGTATCTTGGCCCACACACAAAAAGCATGGAAAACATTTTTCTACACCAGGCTATATCTCTTTTGAAATAACTTTTCAAAATCATTTTATATCTTCCAAAAAAAATCCACAAAACTGGCACACAAGGTGTCCACATAAGACCACCACTGATGCCCCACAACCCGCCTCAACATAGGCAATACAAACCAATCCGAGAAAACCACCAAAATCACCTTCAAAAGATACTCGGGCCTAATTCGGCGTACCGAATTGGACCAGTTGACCTTATTGGGCTCAGGACACTAGGAATGGTAGACCAAAATCTAAAATGGTCGTCCAAAAATCCCTTGTTTGGTAGACTAAAATTAAACAGTCGACTGAATTGGATCAGTTCTCAACACCCAAGGGCCTAGAACGACAGACCGAATGAATTTGGTTGACCAAAACAAGGACCAAGGGGACAATTTTGAAGCAAAAATGACATACCGTTAAAAAACAACATACTGATTTCTCCAAATTCTGTAAAAATGGCCCAAGCCCTAATCCAGCTCTTTGCCCAAGTTGGGACCAAGGGCAAACCTACCAGGAAAAATCCATAAACCACAAATAAAATATGAGATATAGATGCATGAATCTACTCCAAATCAACACAAACAAAACAACAATCCATGTATCATAGCTCAAGATATAAAATCACAAAGCCAAAGGGATCAAAAACGATCCAAATGCACCAACCACCATCAATGGTCATAAATGCCTCATAAACCACCATAAATTCACAATAAATTCAATAAACGTAAATTCTCCTAGGCTTCATGCATCCCTAGGCTTTTACTATATGTTTCATGCATTCTACAAGAGAGTGTGAGGTGTGTACCTCACAATGACCACCGATGATCCTTCGATGACCACCACAACCTTCGAATGTCCTCGGCCACTCCTCGAACTCACTCGATGCCAAAAGAGAAGTCCAAAGTCCCCTAGCCAGCACAAGCACCATGGCACCACCTCCACCTCCACCTCTCTCTCTTAGTCTCAATCTCTGTCTCTGTCTCTCACTCACTCGGCACTAGGGTGGAAGAAGACGAAGGAGGGGAAAGAAGGAGAAGGAGGAGGCGAAGGTGAGGGAGGAAGTAGGGGGAAAGGAAGAGGAGGAGGAGTAAGGCGGTGCGTGCGAGTAGGGAAGGAGAAAAGAAAGAAAAGGAAGATGGCAGGAAGGGAAGGGGAAGGAAGAGTACGAAAGAAACTTCAGCTCGTCCACCACTTCTTATACACGCAAGAAGGGTTAGATATGCATGCATCCACCTACCAAAAGCATGCATGCACATGCACCTGCACGTCCCCGACCCAACAACCAGCCTCAAAGCATGAGGCCAACAACACCACACACCTGCACGCCTACGCACACAGGAGCACAAGCACAGTGCCTTCACTAAAGGACAAGGCACAGAACAAGCCAAATAGTGAGACCCAAGCACAAAACCACATAATTACAAAAATGGCCTTACAACAGTAACACTCACACATTATAAAATTCATTAAAAGTATATTTACAATTAAATGAATTTCTAGGTGTTACATCCTAACCACCTTACGAAAGGATTTTGCCCTCGAAATCACTAGTAGGCAAAAAGAAACAAATATAGGGCTAGGATGGCATCCTCGAGCTCCCATGTGGCCTCCTCGGCTCAATGATGTCGTCATCACACAAGAACAAATGGAATCACCTTGTTCCACAACACCTTCTCTTTCCTATTGATGATCTGTACAACATCCTCCATGAAGGACATATCCTCTTTGAGCACCTTCGGTTGAATTGAAATCACTTGTGATGCATCAGCCAGACACTTCCTCAGCATGGAGGCATGGAATACGTCGTACACAGATGACAACTCTGGTAGTAGATCTAGCTTATAAGCAACCTCACCAATCCTCTATGTGATATGGTATGGGCCAATATAGCAAGGACTCAACTTCCCACACTTCCCAAACTTCATCATGCCTTTGGTAGATGACACATTCAGTAAAACATTGTCTCCCACTAGAAACTCCAGCGGTCTCTGCCTCCTATCGACATAACTCTCTTGCCGACTCTGTGCAGCCACCAGCCTGCTATGGATCAAGTCCACCTTGTCCGCATACAACTGCACAATCTCAAGACCAAGTAACTGACTTTCACCCACTTCACTCCAACGAACTGACAATCTGCATGGCCGACCATACATTGCTTCGTATGATGCCATCCCAATGCTCAAGTGATAGCTATAGTTGTAGGTAACTCAATCAATGACAAGTGGTCATCCGACCTTCCTTGCAAATCCAAGGCACATGCTCTAAGCATATCCTCTAGTGTTTGGATGGTCCTCTTTGTTTGACCATCCAACTTAAGATGAAATGCTATACTGAAGTTGAGCACTATGCCAAAAGCTTTCTGTAGAGTCCTTCAGAACCTTGAGGTAGACCTTGTGTCTCTATTCAACACAATTGTAACACCCATAAAATTCATTTTGTAATTATTTACATTTTAATGAATTTATTCTTAGATATGTGTTACTGTTCTGAGGCCTATTTGTGTGGTTTCGTGTTTTGGACTTGGGCCTCATGGGATGGCTTCTGTTTGCATGTCCCTATGCGTGGTTGACAATGTACATTGTGGCACTGTACTTGTGGGGCTCGAGGGTGGGTCCCTATAGGGCCCGCATTGTAGGCTAGTTGGTGAGTGTGTTTGGTGTGGGGAGTCGTTGGCTCGCACGGTACATCTAGTGGTTAGAGAAGTGTAGGTATGCATGTGCGGCAACTTCCTCCCCCACGTATATAACGCATGCATGGTGCAAGTCTTCTCGAGCACATCTCCCTCTCTTCTCCTCCTCACCAACTTCTCCTCCTCCTCTATTTTCTAGCGGTGACCGTGTAGTGTGGAACACCAGAGCTCGACCGAGTCTTCCTTCCCTCTTTCCCTTTTTCCCCTCCACTCCTCCTCCTCCTTCTTGACTCCTCCTTCCCGTCTTTATTGGAGGGTGCGGTTGAGGAACAAAGAGAGAGCCTGAGAGTGGGAGAACAGGAGGCGGAGGCATGCAGTGGCTCGTGGTGGCATGTGGAGCTCCGGTGGTTTGCCCCTGTGGTCGAGCGAACCCTGGCGAGAGTCGTGGTCGTCGAAGTTGGCCAGAGGATGGCCGAAGTGCGTTTCTCAAGTACGCACCTCCAACCCATGAATAGAGAGCATGAAAATGGTAGAAATTTGGTAGGATAGAAATCTAGGTATGTTTACATTCCTAGAATTTATTGTGAATTTATGAGAATTTATTGTGGATTTATGGACATTTATGTTGACGATTGAGATTAAGGTCGTTTTGACCCATATGCCTTTGCGATTTTATATCTTGATGCATGGTGAATGGTTTTTGGTTTTGTTTGTTGGAATTTGGAGTAGACTCAAGGGTCTACATCTTATGTTTTATGTGAGACTTTTGGTGTTGGTTTTGTGGGTCCGATCGTCGGTCCTAGTTGGGACGATTTTGAACAGTAGGGTTGGGCCTTTTTTTTGTTTTTCACAAAAAATCGGCATACCGAACCATTTCAGTATGTTGTTTTTCTATCAGTTTTGGTCCTTTGGTCGAAATTTGGTAATCTAATTTTGGACAGTCGACCGAATCAATGGATTTCGGTCGACTGAACCATCTTCAATATACCAATTTTGGCTTGAATGTTGTTTGTTGACCTAATTCGATCGACCGATCCAAATCAATCTACCGAACCAGGGATTTTCAGCATACTGAACCTGTTTTTCAGCAGGCCGAATTAAGGCCCAAATGCTTTTATAAAATGTGATTTTCCAAGGGTTTTTTGGATTGGTTTGTATTGTCCCTTTGAGATGGGATTGTGGGCCGTCAGTGGTGGTCACTTGGGACACCTAATGTACCGCTTTGCTGAGGTTTTCGAAGAATTTTCAAAGATATGAAAATGGTTTTCAAAGAGATGGTTGGCCTATTTTGGAAAATGTTTTCCTAGTTTTCTATGTGCGAGCCAAGACAATGTTGGACTGTATCATCGGGACCAGGGAATGCGACGACATTCTCGAGTAGTCGAGCACGACTCCATAATTGAGGTTAGGGGCCAAGATACCTGAGGTTGAGGGTTGTCGAGTCTTAAAGGTATGAGACTCCCTGACTGTCATCTCAATGCTAGGGTTGTGGTCCGTGGGTTAAGGTGTCTTGTGGCATGATGGGGAAGTATGATACTCCTATTGTCACTGTGAGCACCAAGGCTCTGGTGTCGTTGAGTGCAGAGGTATGACACTCCCTCCTGAGCATTGTGTGGAGGATGCCGTGAGGAGACGTACCCTATGGTGGCTAGTGTGGGTGGGACACGTGCCCCGTAGTTGGTAGCATCCTGAGGATTAGGACAATCTTCCCAAGGAGGGGTTGGCTTTTGAGGGTTCTCCAGAGAGGGAGAATTGCGAGACGGTGGTTGGCTCCTGCACAAGGTGGCACACCGTGGCAGTGCAGAACGCCATGGTCGCTACTCGGTGGACTGCTTGTGGCCAAAGTTTGGTTGCCTAGCACCAAGCTTCCCGACTCACTGTGTGTGGTTTTGGCTATTGAGGACCTTTGCTTGTGGTTTTGGGCTGGTAGAGCCCCAGTTGTGGTTTTAGCCGATGTGGGGCTTGGGTTGAGAGGTTTTGAGGAAAATGGTTTGCGAAATAAATTTAAAAGAAAATTTATTATGGTTTTATTTTCTGCTATTTTTCGTGAGGTGCGTGTTGGGTGGCTTCTGTCACTCATGTGTTTTCCTCATATTTTTGGGTTGCAGGTGTAGGCATGTAGAAGGCTTAGCATAGTGCATATAGATCAAAGTCTCGTAGCCACACAGACAGGTTCCTGGTAGTTTAATATCTTCTATTTAGCTTTAATTTTCCTGTAATTTAATTTGTTTAAATTGTTATAGGAAATTCAGGGCATGACAACAATGGACATAGGAACACCATGCAACCGAATGACCTCCGACACATACAACTCTTCCAGTCGATGCATCAAAAGATTCAACTGGATTGCCAAGAAATGCACGGACTTGGTCAACCGATCCATAATTACCCACATGGTGTCGTTCTTCCTCTGAGTACGCGGCAAACCAATCACGAAATCCATGGTGATGTGTTCCCATTCCCACACGAGAATGTCCAACGGTTGCAAGGTCCCTCTAGGTCTCTGGTGCTCTACCTTGACCAGCTAGTAGCTTGTGCACCTCACCACGTGGTCAGCAACTTCTCTCTTCATGTTAAGCCAACAAAGGTGCCTCTTCAGGTCCTGGTACATCTTCGTACTCCTTGGGTGAATGGTGTACTTGGACTGATGAGCTTCATCTAGTAATTTCTACTTGGCCTCCTCATGCTAGGACACATACAAGTGTAAATCATATCTCAGCTCTCTGTGTGCTCCAACAGAGAAATGAGGCTCTCCACCGGCCTCCAGCTTCTCAAAGATGGCTTGAACAAAAGGACCCAACTACTAACAAGCGACAATGAACTCCACCAACTTGGAGCGAATAGACAGGTTGGCCACCCAGGCACCAACTATTCCCTTAGCTTGTCTTCTAATCCTCCAACTCACTAGATCCTTCAGTATGGTCCACTCCTTGACCATCAGGCTCACCATCAAGTACCTACGCTAACTTAGAGCATCGGCAACCACGTTGGCCTTCCCAAAGTAGTAGGACATACTGAAATCATAACCCTTCAAATACTCCACCCACCTATGTTGCCTCAAGTTAAGGTTCCTCTGAGTGAAGAAATACTTCAAACTTTGGTGATCAGTGAAAACCTCGAACTGTTCTCCATATAAATAATGTCGCCAATGCTTAAGAGCAAACACTATGGCAACCATCTTTAGATCATGGGTAGGGTAGTTCTTCTCGTGATCCTTTAGTTGGCAAGAAGCATAGGCTATAACATTGCCATGCTACATCAGAACACAACCCAACCTCACACCACTGGCATCACTATACACTATGAAACCACCACTTCCAGAAGGCAAAGTCAACAAGGGAGTAGAAACCAAATGAGCTTTCAACTCATTGAAGCTCACTTCACAATTATGACTCCAGCAAAACAGGACTCCCTTCTTGGTCAACTTTGTCAAAGGCACGGCTATAGAGGAGAAATCTCTGATGAACCTCCTATAGTAGCTCGTTAAACCCAAGAAGCTTCTAATTTCCATCATTGTCTCGAACCTCTCCCAACTACTTACTGCCTCTACCTTAGTAGGATCCACCCTGATGCCTTCTTCAGAAATCAAATCACCAAGGAACATGACTTTCCCTAACCAAAACTCACACTTGGAGAACCTGGCTACAACTAATGTCGCCTTAGAGTATCTAACACTGCTCTTAAGTGTAAGGCTTGAGTCTCCACATCTGAGGAATAGATTAGAACATCATCCACAAATAGTACTACAAATTGGTCTAGAAAAAGAATAAAGATCCTGTTCATCAAGTCCATGAACACAGTCAACGCATTGGTTAAGCCAAAGGGCATAACCATGAACTCGTAATACCCGTACCACCTTCAAAAAGCAGTCTTCTAAATGTCTAAGTCTTGTATCCTCAACTGATGATACCTTGACCTTAGATCAATCTTCAAAAACACAGAAGCAAACTACAACTGGTCCAATAAGTCATCAATGCAGGGTAAGGGATACTTGTTCTTCACCGTGATCTGGTTCAACATTCGGTAATCGATAAACAACTAGAGTGAACCATCCTTCTTGCTGACAAACAAGGCAGGCACTCCCCACAAGGACTAGGTCTGATAAAACCCTTGTCCAGCAACTCCTACAATTGGATCTTGAGCTTTCTCAACTCTGCTAATGCCATACAGTAAGGAGGCTTCGAGATAACACCAGTCCCTGGAACAAACTCGATCAAGAACTCTACCTCCCTATAAGGTGGCATGCTAGGCAAAATGTCAAGGAACACGTTGGGATAGTCACAAACTACAGAGATATCGTGAACACCAAACTCAAGAGAAGTGGAGGTAACTATACTAGCCAGATACCCCACACAACCCTTAGCAAGCGATTTTTAAGCCTTCATAGCCAAAATGACAAACTTAGGCTCACCCTAACACACACCTTGCACAAAGAAGGTACCATCTCTAGAAGACCCAAAATACGCCATTCTTTGAGCACAGTCGATCAAAGCAGACTGTTGTGCCAACCAATCCTTGTCGAGTATCACGTACTCCTGCATGTCCATAACTATGAGGCTAGCATCAAACTCTTTGCCATTTTGCATCAAACTAATAGACTGCAGATACTTCGAGGCTAAACTCTACTTCCCCAGTGGTGTCACCACATTGAGATGAAAGGCTAACCTAGCAGGCCAATCCTCCATCTCCACTGCAAAAGACTCAGAGACATAGGAGAAGGAACTCCTTGAGTTAAATAATATCTTGGCCATCCAACCCACCCCAAGAAAGGAACCTAAATGGCCAAGGACAACAACAAAAACAACATTCACATATCAAAAAGTTGTCCAGATTACAAGAGAGATTACGATAATTACATAGAGAGTTATGCAACACCACAACTCATCCTTACCCTCTACCACATCTCTTAAAGGTCTTGCATCAGGGGCTGAAATAGTGAACACTCGTCCCTTCGTCGGCTGCTACAGTGCACTTCCTGCCGTTTTCGAAGGATCCAGGCAAAACCTCTGGATATGCCCCAGCATCCCATAGTTGTAGCACACCCTCAAATCTAGAGCCTACCGTGAACGAGGACAATTACTTGCAAGATGGCCCACCTAACTATACTAGAAACACCGATTTCCAACGAGAGCATTGGAACTTGTCTAACTGAAGTCAACACCACAGTGACAAGCGAAACTATGTCGGCCTGCAGAAAAGTCACCAGACTTCCCTTTCCTCTTCCCTAGGCTACTTGAATTGCTAGGACTTGGCATATCAGACAAAGAGAACTAGGAAGAGAAAGAAGACTTACTCTTCCCTTGGGAACGACCTTCCTTGTACTTCTTGTATTCCTCCTCAAAGTGGATGGCCATTCCAACCATATCCACCACTGTTTGGCACTGGCAACCCATCACCTTCAGCCACAATCCTGGATTTAAGCCATCTAGGAATCTCTACGCTCACCCCTCCTCTGAGGGATAAGCAGGAGAGAAACTCTCCAGATGGGCAAAAGTAGCTTCATACTCGAGCACAGACATGCTACCCTGCTCTAACTTCCAGAAATATTAGTTAAACAACTCCTTCACATAATAAGCGAAGTACTTCTCGTAGAAGGCTATCTCAAAGTCCTTCCACTTGATACTGACAGTAGTCAAGTTCGGGAACTTTAGTTGCTTCATTGACTTCCATCACTTATCTGTCTCACCTTCCAACAGATAGGCCATCAACCGTACCCAATGCTCTTCTGGGCATGCCATGCTATCCAGTATCTTCACCACCCTCTCTAGCCAGCCCTCACTCTCCTCAGCACCACCTTTGCCTCAAAATGTCAACAGATGGAATTTACTCAGCTGCTGCTGTCACAGATCTCCTGATAAATTGCTGGAACTACTTTTGACGAGAGCATGGGAGATTTTGTGCACCAAGCTTTACAATTCGACACACATGGCCTTCCATCCACCACCTTCACGAGGCTCGGATTCCTTGGTAGGGGCCTTACCCTTGCGGCTACGACCAGACATCCTACGAGAGGAGAGGAGCAAAATACCTGCATAACAGTTAGAAGCAACAACTAGAAAACATGGAGGAAACCAACAAGTGCAGATACAACCATGCATGCAAATCTATGGAGTTTCTAAATCAGACACCCTAGGCTAGTGCAACTTAGTGAACCTGCTGCTTTGATACCAAATCTGTAACGACCCATGTCACTACCAACACAAACACATTAGCCTAAATAATTTCAACATAATGTAAAACTAAATTACAGGAAATTAAAGACTAATTTATATCATCTAAATTACCAAGAACCTGCATATGTGGCTATGAGACTTCGATTATGTGCACTAACTCACCAAAAGCTAGTTGCCTACACCTGTAACCAAAAAATACACAAAAACATGCATGGGTGACTAGAAATTCACCTAGCACACACCCCACGAAAACCTAGAAAACAAAACCAAGTTTTTCTCTTTAAAATCATTTTCAAAATCATTTTCACCAAACCCACCAAGCCTCGTAAATCGGGCCCAACCGGCCAAAGCCACAAATGACATTTCAAAACATTTATCTCCTTTTCTTTTGAAATCACAAGCACACGAGAAAATCATCCATATAGCAAAACTAGGCCCAATGGCCAAAACTACCAAAGCACGGGCCATACCGGCTAAAATCTCAAACATAGGCCACATTGGCCAAAACCACAACCACACTGAGTCGTCATGCCTGACGCCAGGCAACTAACTCTAACCCAACTAGCCACGAGGCACACTGCACTGCCACAGACCCAACACCCGGTGTCGGAGCAAATCTGTAACATCCCTGTGCTACACAACAATACAAGAACTACCCAAATGCAACTAAAAGAATCTAAATAACAGAATTAAATAAATAAACTAAACACTCAGACCTGTGTGTGGCAAAAGTGGCTCGAAAATGGTGCACTAGACTAGATTACACCTACTCCTGAGCACCTGAAACAAAGGAAGAAAGAAAAAACGCGTGAGTGACAGGAATGTCACCAAGTACGCGCAACAAGATGGCGGCAAAACCAGCAAAACATTTGCCAAAAAATCTCGAGAAAATCACAATCATCAAAACCAACACACGCGGTTAGAAAGACATAGAAACGGATGCCATTTCAAAACATTCTTTTCTTTTCCTTCTTTCAAAACCTTATGATCATTAACAAGTCTTTATGCACAACTCAGGAAAAACAAACCATTACATCTAGTTTCCCAACCCAAAGCATCATTTAATCCATTAACACGATTCATCATAAATTAGGGCTAGAAACTAGTCCAACACAAATCCACAATTCTTATTTCAAAACTGGTCGCATCACCCCGACCATAGGCGATCGACCTGGCCACAAGCAGCTGGTGAGGATTCCATGTCACCACACTCACACTATAGTGCTGCAGTGAACCACCCCACGCTGGAGTTCAACTGCCCCGGCCGCAACCTCAAAAGTACCCTCACTGGTATAAGCACGAAGTGCATCCTCACGACGCCCTGGTGCCCAAGCACCTGGGGACTCTAACCCCAGACCCGACCAGCACAGGCACAGAGGGTAGTCTAGGTCTACCATAACCCTTAGGACCTATAGTACCACTACAGTCTCTAGGCTCCTACCCTAGACCGCAAACTCAACAACCACAACCAGGGACATGTCCTCGACATCTCTTAAGGTGTCACTACCACTGTCGGCATGTCTTGGTCTAATTGTGGTTCCTACAATTCTCGAAAATCTCTTTTAAACCATATGCAATTTCTTATTTCAAAACATTTGGCAAAACCATTATTCATTCATAAAATTCTTTATAATTCTCACACATTATGTGTCACATTTTCATCTATGGCTCACAAAAACCCAATTATCTCATTGGCACTTATTCATGGTCATTGTACCATGCATTCATCCCTCACATGGGTCTACATGCATTCCACATATTTCATGTTTCACAATTCATGGGAAGCATAATTAAAACAACATGTTTACATGCAATATCTCATAAATCATTTCCATGCATCTCATACATTTATCATGCATTTATCTGAATTTGTTAACATTTTACAAAGCATTTCTCAATGTAGTTCTGGGTCCTGATTTGGCATATCGAATAGAGTCTCGGTCGACCGAACCCTGAAAATCCCTGGTTCGGTCGACCGAAATATTTCGGTATTTCGAATCCCTGTCAGTTTCTCAATTCCCTGCCAGAATTGTTGACCGAAATCATCCAGTCGTCCAAAATCCCCTGATTCGGCCAACCGAATTTCCCCCGGTCGTTCGAATTAGTGGTCCAGGGAACCCACCTGGGAGCATTTCGACATACCGACCCCAGTTCGGCATACCATTTTCTGCGATTGCAGAAAACCTCCCCTGCCACCATCGTCTCTTCTCCCCAAAGTAGTAGTAAGAAGCGGACCCCTCTAATCCACCTCAAAAATTACAAGTAAAACATGGAGTGTAGACCTCCAAGTCTACTTCAAAACCCCTCAATCGAAACATAAAACTATTAAGCATGTTGTTCTATAGAAATTCACAAAGGCATAAGACTCATATGAAATCACTGTAGCATGCATCAAAAACACCCACGAATATCCCACAAAACATCCATGAATCAACATGACATCTTCACCAACACATTATTCATCTCATTCAACATTATCCCTATTTTTGCATGATTCCTACTACATTACTCAAGATCTAACCCTAATCCTCAACATGCCATAGCCAGAAAAGGGAGGAGGAGGGGAGACGTGTACCTAGCTTCAATAAGCCTCGCGTGCCCTCAAGCTCCGACGATGCACTACACCGACCTTCCCCCGAGCTTGCACGATCTCCTCCAACTTGCAGCCTACTCTCGGCCTCCGTACTCGCTCTCTCTCTCGTTCCTCCTCTTCACCCCCGTGCTCCATGCCTCCCTTTAATGCCACCTCCATGCCTACCATCCCCCAAAATCCTGTCGGCCATCCACCCACTTCTCTGCTCCAGAGGGGACGGGACGTGCAACCCTCCCACTAGGCTATACGCGTAGGAGAAGACGGATCACAGGTCACAGGCATGGTTGGGCTCCTTTGACTTTGTCCAACCTCAAATGGGTCTCACCCCCAAACATGGGTCCCAATTGCATAAACAGACCCACAAGCCAATGAAGTCACACCACAAGGGAAAAACCAGGAGCACAAACACAATGCATAGGTAGAAACCACAGCCAACAAACACAACCCTGATTAACCATTAACAAACCATATTTAAATGATACAGAAAATTCCATAGTTTATTAAATGGAAAAATCAGGCACAAATGTTACAGAATCCGTCCTGTAGTCCTCCCACCTGAAGAACTCTCATAATGCCAACCCTTTATGGGAAGGTTGTCATATCACTCAAGATGCTACCAGTCATGGGGCACTTGCACTACCCATCCTGGCCACCACATGGTTTGCCCTCTCGACATCCACCATGCAATACCCAATCTGTGGGAGCATCACACCTCACCACCTACGGTACCTCGAGTCTTAGTGCCCGAAAACAACTGGAGCATCATACCTCTGGATTTAGTCGACACCTCAAACCCATGGATCTCAACCTCAGTCTCGTGAATGACAGTCAAGGAGTTTCATACTTTCAAGACCTGACGAACACTTGCCTATAGTCTCTTGGTCCCCAGCCTCAACTTGGGTGACGCACCTGACCACCCAGGAATGTCGTCACATCCCCTGGTCTAAGCAACACAACCCACAGTATCTTGGCCCACACACAGAAAGCATGGAAAACTCTTTTACAAACCAGGCTATATCTCTTTTGAAATCACTTTTCAAAATCATTTTGTATCTTTTAAAAAAATCCACAAAACCAGCACACCAAGTGTCCACATAAAACCACCACTAATGACCCACAACCCACCACAACATAGGAAATACAATCCAATCCGACAAAACCACCAAAATCACCTTCAAAACAGTACTCGAGCCTAATTCGACGTACCAAATTGAACCAGTCAAC
Organism: Posidonia australis; assembly: GCA_024699735.1. Taxonomy (NCBI): domain Eukaryota; kingdom Viridiplantae; phylum Streptophyta; class Magnoliopsida; order Alismatales; family Posidoniaceae; genus Posidonia; species Posidonia australis. Next base: position 20,419 of record JAMKQA010000208.1, read on the forward strand.
TGAACTAGCCTTAGGGCACTAAGAACGATAGATCGAAATCCAAAATGGTCATCTGAAAATCCTAGGTTTCGTAGATCGAAATTAAACAGTCAACCAAACTGGGTCAGCGTCAACACTAAAGGGCCTAGAACGGTAGACCAAACAAATTCGATAGACTGAAATAGGGACCAAGGGGACAATTTTGAAGCAAAAATGACATACCATTCAAAAACGGCATACTGAATTCTACAAATTCTGTAAAAATGGCTCGAGTCCTAATTTGGTTCCTCACCCAAGATGGAAAGAAATAGAGAACTTGGAGGTATGTATTCACCCTATATAATTAGGGAGGCTACCACCCGCCATAGAGAACTTGGAGGTCTGTATTCTAACCCTCTTTCTTGCACCATATCATACAACTTCCAGAGATATCCGAATCGGACCATACATAGATTGGTCTTCATCCTTAGTCTTCCAAGAAATTGCACAATGTGGCGCTTGATATAAAGAACCAGGCTTACCCATGGGTCCTACGCTTTCGACGCATACCAATGGACATATTTTAACCACTCCGACATCTACCCTCAAAAGATCATATTCCATAAAGTCTTCTATTCCTGGAGACATGAATAACTGAGAGGGGCACACCCGCAAATCCTTAGGTTTCATCCTATCTTGTAG
>JAMKQA010000213.1:0-56716 GCA_024699735.1 Posidonia australis
TATGAATAAAAATGAGTATATAGATTCGTTTAATGATAAAATAAAGACAACTTTATATAATTTATTTGAAGAATATGTTAGAAATTATGGTGAAACATTTAGTGGTCAAGCATTTAGTTTTTTAGAAACACAAACAAGTAGTAGTAGTTCTTTATGGAGTAGATTAAATAAAAAGAAGGGAAAATATATGAAATCAAGTACAAATAATGAATTAGATAATTATTTGGAATCCCCAATTGCTTTTAGTGATTTAGAAATAGATAACTTAGATATATTAAAGTGGTGGTCTGCTACAACTATTAGGTTTCCTATAGTAGCAAAAATGGCAAAAGATTTACTAACGATTCTGACGTCAACTGTGGCGTCAGAATCTGCATTTTCTGCAGGAAAAAGAGTATTAGATGATAAAAGATTTAGATTATCAGAGAAGTCTGTAGAAACCTCCGTCTGCTTAAAAGATTGGTACAATGCGATTGACCGTCTTCAAGGATTGAGCATGAATTCTGAATCAGAAGAAGACAATGATGCGACATCAACTTCAACAGGCAAAACAGACTCCACAATTGAATAAATATTGATGTAAAATTATAAAAATAAAAAATGTAAAAAAAATGATGTAAATATCTTTTGTATTTTTTTATGTAAAAAAAATGATGTATTTAAAATATTTTTTTATTAATAAAAAAAGTAATTTTAAAAATAAAATTTGGACCCACCCGGCCCGTCTGCCCGACAACCCGGCCCACATACGGGCCATGGGCCGTGCAAGGCCCATGACCTCTCAAAGGAGGCCCCCTGTTTTGTGGACCGAGCCGGGCCGGGCCGGTCTGGTTTCCACGTCTAGGTAAAATAGAACAAAGAAAACAACAACATGAAAAGAAGCTAACAAAAATGTAAGTAAACCATTTACACATTAACACGCTAAAATTTATGTAATCATATAACGAAAATAGAGTATCCATATTATTAACAAAATAAATGTACATGTACAAGATATTTGAATGAGATTTCTATTTACAATCATAGAATTCTAAGTGTCATCAATGTTATAGTTTCTCATGTCAACTTCCAATACCGTCGATTTTCTTTGATTGCTTATTATATGTTCGATCCATGCTCTGGTTACAAATACAAGAATAGAGCAAACAAAAAATATAACAATTGTGAACTAATTATCTAAAAGTAACATTGTGAACAAAATTCAAATTTTAAGAAAAGATAATGAAGATTAAAATAGCTTAATCTTAAGTTTGATTAATAAATATTTATTAATGGAATTATTTTCAAATAGGTTCAAGTCCTATTGTATTGTAGTGAGATTACACCAAAATTTTAATCATAAGGTAGCATTTATTTACACATTTTTGTCCTTGAAACTAAGACATACAAGAAATAAATGCAATGTATTTAAATTTGAGGTGAAGAAAAGAAAGAGACAAATAGAACAACGCTTTAAAGTCTCTCTCTCTCTATGTGTGAACGTTTTATTAGAAAGTCTACTCTCTCTCTCTCTCTTGAGATTGAGGTGATGGTACGAAGAGATAATTAGAATAAAGAGTGAGTTATACTCTCAAGTTTTGAAGAAAAAAAAAACATTTACTTATGGTGACAATGGTGGTGGTCGATAAGTGATGGTGATAATTGTCCTCGAGTATTTTTTTTTGAAAGCGGTAATTATATTGATAAGGACTCTTGATAATGAATTCTATCAAGAACAAAACATAATCCCAGTAAAGACAAAAAGACTGAGGATCCAGCAGATCCAAAGAAAATCATAGTATGCTGACCAACCAACAATACATTAAGTTACAGTCCACAAAAATGTTTGAAAGAGGAAAATCATGAGGAGGGATCTTCCAGGGAATCATGCACAGGAGGCATAGAGTCAGCTGGGGCATTGGCTGTAGAGCTGAGAAGCACAGGAGGAGAGTGAGAAGAGGCTCCTTGAGTATGTTGATTCATACTCCATGAGTGGTGCATTTTTGAGACTGATTGCATTGAAGCATCTCTCTCAAAACCTGTGCCCAGAGTTACTATCCAGGAATGCATAAGGGATAAAATATGAAATAGAACTTGATTGCTTGTATTGCAGGAGTTACGAAAAACTCTAACATTCCTTTCCTTCCAGATACACCATAGTAATGCCGGAATGAGCACATTCCAACCAGAATCAGATAAAACAAAGTTACTCAGGGGCTTATACAAGTATAAATTTGAAATATGATAGTATCCAGGATAAAGAGTATATTGAATGAAAAATTTCCAATTAGCAGCAGCGAAAGGACAATGAAGGAATAAATGTGAAACAGTTTCACAGTGAGACTTACACAGGATACAAAGATCATGCCCTATCCAACCTCTACGGCTCAAATTATCTTCGGTTAGAATCTTATTAAATACAGTCAACCATGTAAATAGTTTGATTTTTAAGGGAACTCAAGTCCTCCAAATAGCAGCAGCGAAAGGACAATGAAGAAACAAATGTGAAACAGTTTCACAGTGAGACTTACACAGGATACAAAGATCATGCCCTATCCAACCTCTGCGGCTCAAATTATCTTTGGTTAGAATCTTATTAGATACAGCCAACCATGTAAATAGTTTGATTTTTAAGGGAACTCAAGTCCTCCAAATAGGTTTATTTAGGTGGAATCTCAGTCCCCCATCATTTATAATAGTATAACCCGATTTAACAGAATAATCAAAAGTAATACAAGGTAGCCATTGGGGGGTATCTTTCTCCATGGTAAGCTCAATCCCATTTAAGATATTTACCAATAGTTCCATTTGTGCTTGCAAAACAGAGAAATTTTGCTGAAGACCCAATCTGTCTATGGGATAGAATAAGCCTTGAAAATTCTACTCATAAAGGAGTAACACCCTTTTAACAGATAGTTTTTTAGTTTTTGCTAATTGATATAAGTCAGGAAGAAGATATTTTAGAAGGGTACCACGAATCCACTTACTTTCCCAGAAGATGGTGTCCGTACCATTTCCAACCTTAATAGAGGAGAAATAGTTAAGAAGCCCAAAAAGCTTTCAAAACTCTTACCAAACTGGGGAGCAGTTCCTAGGGGATGAATTAAAAAAGGCTCCCATCCCAACTCTGAAACAGTATCTGGATTTTAGCAAACTGGGTCATTTCAGATTAGGGGCACAAGTCCAAAACTTCCATAGGAGTTTACATTTAAGAGCCATACCAAAGCCCCTAAGATTGATAATGCCCCAGCCCCCTGATCCTTACAAAAGGGGTCAATTTCTAATAAAATGAAAAGAAAAAGATTTACATACAAAGATTGTGAAAAAAATAGAAGAAAATGGAGGTGAAAAGAAACCTCCCATCTATATACACTGTAATTGAGTCTGCAGTCACTTGGTGTAGTGGTGACATCATATATATTACATCACTTGGTAGTGATTTCATAGTCAAGTATTTGATTGTAATATATATCAATAATCGTTTCCAAAAAATATATACTATAATTGAAAAATAGAATAGATGTTTTGAGAATACGTAATAATATGCTTTAAGTACATCATTTTAAAACATTTATTTCATAATGTAAGGATGATTTAAAGGTGATGATATGGATGTTGTTATCATAAACTAGCGACATTACCGTAGTAGCTAAGGGTAAAAGGGAGATTGAAAATATATATATGAAATAGAGGGATGTTTAAAATATATTTCAAAAGTAAAGGATGAATGTCTAATAAAGTGAAAAGATAAATATTTATATAAAAGACATTGAAAAAATAGAAAAAATGGAGATGAGAAGAAGCCTCCCAGCTATATATACTATAATTTAAAATAAATATGAAATAGATAGATGTTTAAAACATATTTCAAAAGTAAAGGGTCAATTATAATAGAGTGAAAAGAGAAGGATTTATATAAAATACTTTTTAAAAAATAGAAAAAATAGAGGTGAGATGAAGCCTCCCATCTATATGTACTATAATAAATTAAACATATATAAAATAAAAGAATATTTAAAATATAGTTCAAAAGAAAAGGCCAATTTATAATAAAGTGAAAAGGGAAGAATTTATATAAAAGACTATGAAAAAAAAATGGAGGCGCTAAAAAGCTTCCCATCTATACATACTATAATTTAAAATATATATGACATAAAGGAATGTTGAAAATATAATTCAAAAGTAAGGGGTCAATTTTTAATAATGTGAAAAGAGAAAGATTTATATAAAATACTTTGGAAAAAATAGAAAAAATGGAGGTGAGAAGAAGCCTGCCATCTATATATACTTGTAGACACTTTATTTTTGCAAGTTTGCTGGTAGTCTTCTCTGGATTGGACTTTTGGTTATTGGGCTCTCAATCACTTTTCTTCAAAACCAACTTGACATCCTAACCTAATTTCATCCACAAAAACAAGCCTAAATCCTAATTCAAAACCCTAGAATTAATTCAAAAGCTTAAACAAAATCCAAAACCCTAGAATTAACCCAAAACCCTAGAATCAATTCAAAACCTGATTCAAAACCCTAGAATTAATCTAAAACCCTAATCCTAATTCAAAATCCTAAAACTAACCTAAATCAAATTCAGAATTCAAAACCTAATCCAAAACCCTAGGATTAATTCAAAACCCTAATTCAAAATTCAAAACCTAATCCAAAACCCTAGAATTAATCCAAAACCCTAAACCTAATTCAAAATCTTAAATCTAATTCAAAACTCTAACTTAAACCTAAATCAAACCCTAAACCCTAATCTCAGACCTTAACAACCTATAACAACTTCCCACTCCACCTTAACAACCTATAACAACTTCCCACTTAACCTTAACAACCTTAACCACTTCCCACTTAACCTTAACAACCTTAACCACTTTCCACTTTACTATAACAACCTAACTACTTCCCACACTAACCATAACAACCTATCTAGCCATTGCAAGCCTATAAATACTCCCTCATTTGCAAGGAAAAAAGGGAGAAGAAAAAGGAGAGAAAAAACTTAGAAAAATTGAGAGGAGAGCCACCAATGAATTTTCTCTCATCCAGACTAACCAAAGAGATCTAGAATCAGAGAGGAAGCTTGGAGAGAGGAAGAAATCAGGTTTCAAGCCGTCTCCAGTGAGCTCCCCTCAGACCTCAATTTCCCTCAATCTTGACTCCCTAGGTTCTCTTCCTTCTTCCCCAATCGATTCCAGCAGCGTCAGGTGGCTGCCTTGACCGGAATCAAGATTTTAGAGGTCGTCGGACGCGATTTTCCAACGACGTAGGTGGATGGGCACGAATCATCCCCTTAAGGCAAGCCTCCCCTTGCTTCGCCGCTCCTCTAGACGTCGCTTCAAGCCCTCTAGAAGCCACTAGGAGTAGCTCGCCGGAGTCGCGCTCACCGTCGTCGGAGAAGAAGACTACAGTGAAATGTGATCCAATGCTCCATGCTTTGAAGCGATACTCCGACCTTAGGGAAATGATCCCCATCACTCCTCCGACTCGCTAGAAGCTCCAACGTCGCGAATTGAGCCCCAATTCCTCCCAATAGTCGTTGTCGTTGGAGTGCCTCTGAAACTCGATCGGGAGGTGAAGGAACGACATATTTTTGGCTTCTAGATGATTGAAAATCATCCTCTCCACATCCACAATTCTCCGGGAGTCCAGAGGCACCGCATCGCAGCCTCTGAAGCCACCTTCTTCCTCGACGTCGTCACCGAAGCTACGCCGACAGCGAGGGGGTGGGCAGCCACCACCGATCGTCGAAAGCTTCATCGAAGCCGTTGGATGAACTCCACTCCTCTCATTCTTGCTCCCAGTGAACTTTGATGCCAAATCAGGCATCGGGATGCCCTAGAAGGGCATCCCAGATGGTCGTCGACGGCGAGACTCCGTTGTCGGCAACAGTCGCATGTTTTTTCTTAAAAAAAATAAAAAAAATAGTTTCATTTGAATAAACTCTGTGGTTTTACATTTATTGCATTAAGGTCCTTCTTTTGTTACATCTAGGTCCCTACATATGTTTTTAAAATCATTTTAATAATGTTTGTTTTGAAAAATTGTAGTGTGACCCTTGTACTTTTTTTATTAATGTTTTCTAGGCTTTAAAATCTGACATAAACCCCTTGATCTGCTTTTAATTCATCTTTAAGTCTAGTATTTTGTATAAAAAGCCATGAACTTTATTAAAATTGTTCTGAATGCATGATTTTCTAGCACAATTGCAAATTAAACCCTGGATATTCAAATATTTACTCAAATGTGTTCAAAAATTGCATTTTAAATCCTGAACTTCACTGATTTCACACTGAATGCATGTTTTTTAAGGTAAATTTGCAGAATAGTCCTTGAAAGTTCAAATCTTCAAACTTAAGTCTATTATCTTGCACATTTGACTCTGAATTTCTTCAAAATTGTTTTAAACACATGTTTTGCTGACAAAATTGTAGATTGGACCCTAGGAATCCTGATTTTGACAAAAATGCACAGTTTTGCACATTTAACCCCAAAATTCTTTAAAATTGCATAAAGAATGTTTTCTTAAGTTTTTTTTTGCTGATTTAGCCTCAGAATTTTATCCTTCATTTAGATTATGTGAATTTTGTAGAAAAGCCTCTAGAATTTACATCTTTCACTCACACATGTATTTTGTACATTTTGTTTCCTTTTTTTCATACATATTTTCTCCTGTCTTCTTCCTTACATCATGCACACATTTCCAACTCATTTCAAACTTGATTTTCAAATTGTTTCCCGGGTTTCTTCCAACTTTCACGATTTTAATTAGATTTGAATTTCCATCGCCTGAGGGCGTACATCAATAAACTTGACAATGCCGACATTGACCCGAATAAGTATTATTTTCTCCGAATTGATTTTCTCGGATTTCTTCGAATTTTCGCTGATTTACGTGACGCTTTCCAAATATGCTCGATTTTCATGATTTTCCTCATCGCCCACGGGCGTACAGTAAAGTGGCATGTGCAATGCCTACATTGTCCCTCGGATTATCATTCTTCTCCTTTTGTTCATTTGTTCTCTTTGATTTGGCATGTTTTCACAGTCATCTTAAGCATGTGTATTCAGAGTAGACAAGCATACACAGAACAGACCATTAGTAAGCAAGAAACCTAGAAAGACCGATTTCTTCTGGCACATGGGGGTGCCTAACTCCTTCCCCATGCGTAACAAGAATCCTTACCCTTTCTCTGGCACGCATTGATTTGTACACTACATCCATTAGGCACAAAGCATGCATATGTTTTCTTTGCCTTGATTTCTTTTGGTTTTTCCTTTGTGTTTGGTTTTCCTTGTCTTTCCATTAAAAAAACTAGGCAACGACTCCTTTCCTTATCCTTTCTTATCTTTCCTTGGTGTTTCCGAGTCTAGTTTTCTTCCCCGAATTCACCATCTTCGTCGTGATCGTATCGGGACTCCTCGTGTGCTTCCACGTACCTTGGAAAGCCGTGCAAGGTTCCACCGGCATGGTCACAGGAACTGGCGACTCCACTGAGGATAACCAGATTCTAACTTTCGTTTTGGTTTTCTTGCTTGCTTGTCAATTATTTTGTACACTTTGTATTTGTTTACTTGTTCTATTTATTTGTACATATTTGACTATACATGTCCTTTTTACACCATTGCTATGCCAACACACATGCACATAATCTGATTCATGCCTTTTTTGTTGCGATGCTTGCTTTTCTTCACTTGTGAGCACTACACCAGCACATGCCATGCTTATGCCTTTTGTTTGTTGATTGAGCGTTTGGATGCCATGATTGTGTGTTTTCTTTCCTTTTTTGTATTTGCCATGATTAGGAGAGTAGGGACATGTTTGCCTCCCTTCCTGGTTAAAATAAAACATACAAATTCAAACAAACAAATAATAAGGTATAACTAGAGACAAATGCTCACAATTCCCCATGTTTTAATAAAACGCAAGTAAAAGACACAAAAGCATATGCATTGATTGATCATATAGGATATGCATTTTCTCCTCTGAGTCCACCCACAGTTTGTGAAGGACAATTCTAGTAGCCCGTTCTATAGCTTTGGCGTAGGACGTGTTGCTAGTTTGTTCCTCCTTGTTCAGGGTCGTGTCGGTGTTAGTAGAGGGTACAACTCCATGCTACTGCAAGGGACGAGGCCACCAACGCACCACCCGTTCACTGCCTGCGCTTTGGCCAGGATTTAGAATAGGAACTTTACTTTTCTAACTGGAGTCAAAACCCAAATTCATGAGAGCGTCCTGTATGGTCAACCCCATATGGGACATGCATGGTGAAAGAGCGCACTTTAGGACATTCATCCGCATTGTGTGTCATTGCATATCACTTTAATAACTCGCATTTGTCTGTGTGTCATTGTTCAGGTTCTAATACCTGTTTCTCTTACCTATTTTCTCAGGTAGCTTGTTGCGAGGTCTTTAGTTAGGAGCTCGGGTGTCTCCGTTGCAGGCAGTTTCCCATTGTTGTTTTCTCTTGCCTTTTCCGAGCTATTGATCACTTTTTGACAGTAGCTCGTCTTAGAGTTCGTGTGTTTGTCTTTTTCCGCAACTCATTTTATTTCATTTAAGGCTAACCATGGCCCCGCAAACCCGCAAGTCTCTGGTTATTGTTTTGAAGAAAGCCCTGCATTCAGATTCTCCTTCTCCCACTTTGGGTGCTTCTTCTTTCCACCATGTGTCTCGATTTGGGAATCACGGAGGATCTCTACCTCCTTACCTGGGACAGCGGCAGACATAAGCCGATCTAGGACCCGTCACTGAATTGATTGCGGTGACTACCACACAGGTTCTAGAAGTTTTGCTAGCTACATCCCACTTCTCAGGCCCTCCTGCTTTGATATATGGCTCTTTGGAATAATGACTTTAAAGGGGATGCACTGGCCTGACGAGATTTAATGTTAAATCATTTTGAGAATTTAATGGCAACGATAACACCATAAGGCTAAGATTTGATATTTATTGATTGACACAAGTTAATACATAAGGTCTTCACTAATGCACCTACGTGAGAATGACTATGTAAACATGTAATAACGGGAGTGAGAATGAGTTGTATACCAACTAAAAAATTGTGTGATGCTAATGATGGATGATTCAAATGATCTATTAAAAGACAAAAATGAATTGAAAGTGAAAATGAAAAATTTATACGAGTCTATCTAGAAATAAAGTAGGCTAAGAGGCCACATGCATACTAAGTTTTCATAAACTCAATCTATTATATTGTCTAATTGCAAGTATTCATATACTTTAGTTTCGACTTGCATGAAGAATAATTTGGCTCAATCAATAAACATGGGACTCAAAATTATACATTTCTAGTAATATTTTAAATTCTAAGTCGTGTAATAGAACTTTTATGGACAGATTTAAGATATGCAATAATAAATGATAGTATTTTAGTTGTTCTCGTTTATTTATTTTTGCAATGTTCACACATATACAATCTTATTATTGTAATAGAACTTTTATTGTTCTCGTTTATTTATTTTTGCAATGTTTCTTGTGTGTGTTACATTAACAACTTTTATACTTGATATTTGTTTTGATGAATTTCTTTATTTAGAGCTTTTAAATTTTACATATAGTTTTTATGCTAGAATTTACATCTACTACAAGATACAGGGAGAGAATGCTTCTCTCTAAAGCTCATGAGTACCTATTTTACGTGAGAGTACAAGAGATCAAATCCGTTTTCTAAAATCTCGTTTGACTTTTTGACATCATTGTCTGCAACTTTTAGCATTTATATTCATTTTTTTCACCTAAAGAATTATAAAATCCATAACTTAAACACCCCAAAGTTCTAAAAAGCACTCCCAAATGGATCCTTAAACTAATCGTATTCTCCCGATTAGTTCAGATTTTAGTTATAAATGTCTGTCATAATCTAAACCAAATACAATATAAGTGAAAGTTAAACCAAATAGACATCTTTTCAAAATTTGCTTCATATTGAACTCATGATATTTACTTGGTGTTGCCTTGTAAGGTATGGTGGATCTACGTTGTTTCGTGATAAGAAGTACACCTATTGCTAGCTTCAAATCGTAACTTTTGCTTGTGCAATTTAAGGTAGTCTTCCAAATCCAATTCTTGAGTTAGTTTTTGCGCGGAAGTCAACATCTGGACCATCGAACGTGTTAGAATCTCATCGAAGTTCCTTTGACAAGCATTGCAGCTTTGTCTGCTTGATGGTGTATCATTTGGACATTGATTTTTTTAGACTGTTGTCTTTGATGTTGTAATATTATATGCAATACTATGTTTTCTTATTGGACATTTAAAATCGATGAAATACATATCTAAACTTTTATCAAAAAAAGAATCAGTGAAAAAATTCAGTCTAACGGAGGTTACGAAACTGAAAAAAACTTACAGACAAATCCGTGTATTGGAGTTGGTTGAAAGCCAAATCAAACGTTTCAATAAAAGGTTTTGGTTTTATCGTCCACTCGTTGTTGGAGTCAGGAAGTTCAATAAACAGACATAAATCGACAACGTTAGTTTTCCCGTGACCGTGATTCAAGGAAACCGGCTATTCTCCAAGATTGTGGGTCTCACGATCCACCTCAAAAAGCTTCTCTTGATGCGTCATTTGAGCAAGCCTTTGGCCCCACCATAAGTTTTCTATTATTGTTTCCACACCAGCAACTTTCTTTAATACACAAGTCCCCCTTAGTCCCATATGATTATAGGACTATGAATTGAAAATACATAACTAGCTGTAGACAGATAATTTGATTGTATATTCTACTCAGGTTAAGTTCCAAGGGGATTCCATGACACCAATGTCACATGGCTGATCTTATGTAACCCGCATTTGGGGAATGTGGCTAATCTTAAACCCCTCTCTCTCTCTTTTATTTGTATGTGTGTGTGCGCGCGCGCATCCAATCATACATGTTAGAGGGAAGTATGACTATTTGCCGATACATGTATCAAAAGGGCTTTGAATTATATAAGAGATTTTTTTTTCTTCTGAAGTGATTAATTATCCCAACAAAGTACTATTTGAAAATCAAATGAATTACTAATATTGACTACTTCAAATCATTTTCTTAACATCTATATGTAACTTCAATAAATAAATTTCTCCTCTTAAAAAGGTTGCCAAAGAAGCTTAAGTGTTGTGATTTTTTGTGCATATTGAGTTGGTATCATGCGCTTTCAAACTTCAAATAATGTATCATGATTATCGTTTTGCCATATCTACCATCAGTCGTTCCAATCTAGGTTGAAAATCTCTATTCTCTTCTTTAAACGTGAACTCTGTGATTTAAAAAAAGGGGTAAATCTAGGCAATAATACTACATTGCTAAACTTAGATGTGCAAAAACAAGTCGTAAGTAGGACTCGATTGCAAGCTAAGAAAAACAAATAAATAAACAGCCAAAGACTGGTTGTGGTAAATGATTAATTAAACAAGAGAAGGGGCCCACAGCCGACAACAAATTCACTTTATTTGAGCAAACAACTACTTTTTTTTAGTCTGGAGGGTGTGTGGTGGGCCACATGGACGATATTCTCACTTCTAGGTGGGAGCCACTTTTGTCTGAGGATTGCCAGCCACAACGAGAATGCCACGTAGGACCCATGTGGATGGTAGGATGTGGCCGCCGTCATCCAACGGCCGAAAGGTGGGTTTGTTTTCCAATTCTTTGCTTGGGACCCCTCACTTTTCCACCGCCCCTCTCACAGAAAAACGATTCTAAAAGTGGAGGCTTGTCGGTCCCACGTGCGCTCACGTAAAGTTCTCTGCCCGACGGCTATGGCTTGGCGAATCGACTCGGTTGGTCTCGTGTTGACTTAAGCACGTTTTTTTAAGCATTTCCCAATAATTCATATTTTAGTTTTTAAATTACTTTTGTAATTTATGATATTTATGATGTTATTTTACAAAAATCTAATTATTTAATAATAGTTACAATTTTTTATTTATAATTACAAATTACATCAATCATATATTTAAATGAACGATCAAGATTGAAGTTTTTGATATTGATGTAAAAATCATAGACATACTCTACTTTTATATGATTTAGGGTGTCAAGCTTCATCAATGCATTTCCATTATAAATATTGACTAAATCATAAAATTGGTTGACAGTTTCATTTTGTTTCATTTGTGACCTTGTTGGTTATTTCTCGAAAATGCACAAATATGTTTAAAATTATCAATTATTATATGCAATTAATTTACAAATCAAACATGTTATCACCTTTCTTATTTCTATATGCAAATAAGAAGACGAGATGGTATTATAATGAAACAAACGACATGGTATAAACATAAAAGAAGATGCATAAAAAAGATGACACTCTCTCTGTTAGTTTTGTGAAAAATCACTAGACCATACTTCTTACAGTCTTTATCTCTTTTTTTTGTAAATGGTAATTGATATATATTACATTCAAATACTTGACTATGATAAATCAACAACAAATGATGTAATATATATGATGTTTGTGAAAATCGAACTTCAGATTCCTCGTATAACTACAAAGAGACTACAACAACAAATGAATGTAGACTTTAACTTTCGAGTAAGGAAAAGAAAAGAAATCCAGACCCCCACAGCCGAGCCGGTTAGCTACACAGACCACCACGTCAGCAGTCCGAGCTGGTTGTGGGTCCCACATGGTTGGCGCCACTTCCAGCTTTCGTCCTCCATTTTTCTGGAGTTTCGAATTTAACCTTTCCACCACCTCTCTACCAAACCACCACCACCTCCAGTCCACCACCATTTCCCTTGCATGTTCCATCTCCCTCTCTCTTCGCCTCCCTTCCCCGAGATCTGGATGCTCTAACACCTTCCGATCATGGTGAGCTCTCCAGAAACAGCCACCACCAGGACGTACTCTTCTCGTCTGAATTCTGACTTTTTTTCTTCTTCTGTTTTTCGGTCCGTTTTGGCGCAGGGAACGCCGGTGAACATCATCGTGGGGACGCATGTATGGGCGGAGGACCCGGTCGTGGCGTGGATCGATGGCGAGGTCGTCGAGATCAAGGGCGGGGACGCCAAGATCATCTGCTCCGACGGCAAAACCGTGAGTTTCCTATCAATCCCTGCGTCGATCATTTCTCTTCTCTCTCGATTCTAGATCGTGATGAAGAAATCATCTGTGTTCCTCTCCTTTTGCTCAAAGTCCAGCGAGTTCCTTTTTTTCCTGATGTTGTTGAAATAAAATGGAGTCAAACGATACATAGGCACGTGTGTGGTGGAAGTGGAAGACTGAATCTCGTTGGAGAATTGTAGAATTTCGAGATGAGATAAGGTGCCACGTTTGGATTTCGAGGTTTTGGGATTGCGAAATCGGAGCAATGAGTGTTGACATCTGATTACTGATTCTTACCTTCTGAATGATCAGTGAGAGTGTTAAATCGGAGGTTTTTTAGAATTATTATCAAAGTGATGAATTCTGATTACAGATTGTTTGAATCCTGGGGATTTCTAGATGATATTAGCCAGTTGGTGATAGATTAAACAACATTCAAGCTATAGTGAAGTTGTTAAGTGTCGGTGTATGTTTATGGTTAAAGGCATTTGGACTGAGAGTATGGGGTTTAAGGAGTCCGTAGTTTGATTCAGAGTGAGGGCTACCGTTTCATTATGAATGAATTCAAATTTTCAAAATTTTCAGTATAGAAGAGATTTCTGCAATCTAATTTTTCCAATCCATCAATTTGAATAAGTTTACTTCTATTTTTCTCTAGTTAAAATTCCGTGGCTCAAAATTGCACGACTAATTAGTACAGCAGCTTATATGTTATTGTTTTGATGTAATTACAGATTACCGCTAGTCTGACAAGTATTTACCCAAAAGACTCGGAAGCACCTCCTGCGGGAGTCGACGACATGACCAAATTGGCTTATCTGCATGAACCGGGGGTTCTTCAGAATCTCGCTTCGCGTTTCGCTCTCAATGAGATATATGTTAGTCATTCCTTTCCTTCCCACAAAACTGGTTGAAGTCTTCTTCACCCTGATACTTCGAGATGTTCTAAATCTAACACATGTTTTGAATATAACAGACATACACAGGAAATATTTTGATAGCAGTGAATCCTTTTCGAAGGCTACCACATCTGTATGATGTCCACATGATGGAGCAATACAAAGGTGCTGCATTTGGGGAGCTTAATCCACATCTTTTTGCCATTGCAGATGTATGCTACAGGTTGACACAAGCACATATTTTGAAGAACAGAGTGAATATCTGTCTGGCTTCATCGCCTTAGTGCTAATATCTCCTTGGTTATGAATGGCCAGGGCAATGATAAACGACCAGGGCAGCCAATCCATATTAGTGAGTGGAGAGAGTGGAGCTGGAAAAACAGAGACAACAAAAATGATAATGAGATACCTTGCATTCATGGGTGGAAATTCAGCAGCTGAGGGGAGAACAGTAGAACAACAAGTTTTGGAGGTAAGGAACACTTTCTAAGGGGAAGGTGGTAAAAGAGACCTAATCATCAACTAATACTATACTAAAAAATTGAAAGCCATGGTAAAATTTATGAACGTTAGATACTAATATCTTCTATTTCGAAAAATGCAGTCAAATCCAGTTTTGGAAGCATTTGGAAATGCTAAAACTGTGAAGAACAACAACTCAAGGTGTAGTAATATTCTTTTCACGTCAAGGCTTATTTTATAGTGACTCTTACATCCTTACATCCTTACATTGATGACTTATGTATCCTCAGTCGATTCGGTAAATTTGTGGAAATCCAATTTGACAAATACGGGAAAATTTCTGGAGCTGCAGTTCGGACTTATCTTCTCGAGCGTTCCCGGGTTTGTCAGGTGTCTGATCCGGAGAGGAACTATCACTGCTTTTATATGCTTTGCAGTGCGCCACCAGAGGTAATGAACTTATTTTAACAAAAAATTCATAACCTTACATGTTGCCAATACGAAGTACGACGACGTGGTAACCTTAATCTAAGCATCAATTCAACTATGTTTAACAAAAAATATGCTGTTGAAACAACCTAATCAGAACTGGATTAATTTATTACTGATCGAGAATCAATCTACAGGACGTTAAGAAATATAAGGTGGGCGACCCAAGGACGTTCCATTATCTAAACCAAACAAACTGTTGTGAAGTACAACATGTGGATGATGCCAAGGAGTACCTGGAGACCAGAAAAGCTATGGATATTGTTGGCATAAGCCAAGAGGAACAGGTGCAGTTTACATTTCAGATCACAATCTGATAGATAATCTATATTCTAAACTTATGTTAAACATTCGTGCCAAATGCAGGATGGAATCTTTCGCGTGGTGGCTGCAATACTTCACCTTGGGAATGCAGAATTCGTCAAAGGGAAGGAAGCAGACTCATCTCAGTTGAAAGATGAAAAATCATCTTACCACCTTAAGACAGCTGCGGAGCTTCTAATGTGCGGAACTGATCCCTATGCGCTAACTTTCATAGATATGTCTGTTATTTAAATGCAGTTCCTTTAACTCAATTCTAACAATGTTTCCATTAGGTGTAATTATAAGGCTCTAGAGGATTCACTTTGTAAGCGTGTGATTGTGACACCAGATGGCAAAATCACTAAGCTTTTAGATCCAGAAGCTGCAACGTTGAGTCGTGATGCTTTAGCAAAGACTGTGTACTCCAGGCTATTCGACTGGTAAGTGCATTATAAACCATTTCATGATCAGAATTTTGTTTCAAGAGTGCAAACGATGAATTTCAAAAAAAAATTAAAAAAGAGAGAGCAAATGATCTGTACATATGTCTTTTACAAATAAAAGAACGTCCCTATTGTCCACATAGAATCATGAGGAATCGGTGATCCAGACTCCTGATCCTCTGCATAGGAAACTTAGGAAAATGCGCACTCACACCATGATAAAAAAAGAAGTGCACAACTAAACCAAAAATATGCTTCTGAATCTAAAAATGAAAGGACCAATTTATAATATTGAAATCTAATACATAATTTTTAAAAGGAATCTTTTTCTCTGAATGACCCATCATTAGATCAATTTTCATATTGCTTGGTCGGCAGCTAGAAGCAAAAAGTGTAGTAGTGCATGCCAAATCACTCAGATTCTCGTATTGATTGGTCATGATAGGCTTGTCGACAAAATCAACAGTTCTATAGGCCAGGATCCTAATGCAGAGAACATAATAGGAGTACTCGATATCTACGGCTTTGAGAGCTTCAAAACAAACAGGTAATTTAGCATCTATGTTTTCTGAATCAAATTCAGAACTTTGGATCTTTCTTATAGATAAAATGGGTTTTGATGCAGTTTTGAACAGTTATGCATTAACCTTACAAATGAGAAGCTGCAACAACATTTCAATCAAGTAAGTACATCAAAATTATTTAATGAACTATATTAGGCTACAGTATAGTCCTTTTGTACTAGAGCTGATTAGTATCCACCTTTTACATTTTAGCATGTGTTTAAAATGGAGCAAGAAGACTACACAAAAGAAGAGATAAACTGGAGTTATGTGGAGTTTGTTGATAATCAAGATGTCCTAGATCTTATAGAAAAGGTACATAACAGGTTTGGAATCGATTTACTTTGTGTTTCATGGTGACACTATCTTACTTGAATAAACATGCATTTACTCACTTTCTGTTTCTGCCTGCAGAAACCTGGGGGAATAATTGCACTACTTGATGAAGCATGGTAAAATTCCTAGAGACTAAATACTTAGTTGTTTTCTCATAATTTTGTTAATGTATCTTTAATGCTATTATAAAAAAAATGGACCTCATCCAAAGCGTTGTGCCAAATCTAAGAGCTGCTTGCTTATGTTTCTGTCATCAGCAATAAATGGAACAATATGTTGCTTATAATTGAAAACAGATGAGCAACTAGAAATTGAAAGCCAAAGCTAAATGGTTTCAACTAGAGTCTATCTGGCAAAGTGTCCAGAAACAATATGAGTTAGAGTTAAACTTTTTGTTGGATTATAGATTTGTTGCAGAAAACCAAGCAAGAGAAGTAAACACATACACAGAAAATACAAAGTTTATGTGGTTCACTTAAAGGACTACGTCCACGAGCAGCGACAAATTGTCTTTTACTATATGAGAAAATGAGTACAGATGAGGGACAACAACACAAAATGTGAAGTGCCTATTAAATAGTTAGATGAGTATTTGGATATCCGTGTAAGGAGATCACCCCTATATAAATGTAATTCCTCTAGTAATGCAAAATAATCACTCTTTTCTCTCTTAATCAACATAGTATCAGAGTAGTAAGCCTAACCTAAAGAGAAAAACAACCAAACCCGTCCGCTACTAGCCTCCTTACCCACCTTCGTCGCCTCGAGCTTGCCTTCGTTGCCCAAGTTGGCACTGTCCTATCCCCACCGTCGCATTCAGACGGCCTCCCAGGCACGTCACCGTTGACCAGGCGACTCTCGAGGCCTTGCTAGGGGCTCCTCTAGCTGCCAAGGAGGTGTTCGAGGATATTAGCAGATAATAGTTGATCAAGAAGTTGATCTATTTGACAATTACTCATACGGATATATCATATGCAGTGAGGCTTCTCAGTTAGTTTTTGCATAAGCCTAAAATTGAGCATTGGCAGGGTGTTCTTCATGTTTTTGTCTACGTTAAAAGCAACCATGGTCAAGGATTGATCTACAAGAGACATGGCCATTTGCGTATTGAAGTCTTTTTAGACTCTAGTTATGCAGACGATAAAGAAAATAGAAATTTTAATTCAGGTTATTGTACCTATGTAGGTAGTTAACCAATCATATAGGTCCATAGTTCAGATAGTAAGTGAGATGATATGGCTTAGGTCCTGTTAATGGAGTTCAACTTTCCTGTTAAGCTATTTATGTTCATGCATTGTGATAATCAAGCTACAATATTCATTACTAATAATCCAATCTTTCATGAGTATATCAAGCACATAAAGATGGATTGTCATTATATACGAAACAGTGTGTTGACTGAAATCATTAAGACTCCATATACTTAATCTTCAAAGCAGTTCGTCGACATATTTGTAAAAGGATTGAGTATTGGAATATTTAAGTCTTTATGTAACAAGTTGGACATTATTAATATATATGCTCCAATTTAAAGAGAAGTATTAGATAGTTAGATGGGTATTTGGATATATATGTGATTCCTCTAGTAATGCAAAATGATCATTCTTTTCACACCTAATCAACAATACCAAATACACACTAACCCTAATATAGATAGAGTATTTATAGACTCCAATACAAATGTGATCGTAAACGGCCCTTGATACATATAAGTCCCGAAATAAATAGATACTAAGATCCAATCAACCATCTACCAGAAAAGTTGTAGACCTTTAAGAGACTCTACCCCCAACCCCAGTTCTAAGGTAGGGAGCTACGCTCCCCAATTGATGGATGAGTCTCTGATATGACAGGCTCTAGATAGGGATTAAACGATGGATTATGATTCAAGACATCTTGACAAAATTGAACTTTTAGCCAATTAGTATAATTTTGTTAGTATATGGCATAAGGCAAGATGTGAAATATACACAGATGGATATATGATACTGAAGCAGAATTATAACATCTAGATGGATGAGATCTCTACAATAACAAGAACATCTTCAGAAAAGGATTTTAAATAATTTTCAGCTGCGTGCAATTTTTTTTGCCATGATATCAAGCTCCGTCACTTGATGGTCATGGAAAAGTGTCAAAGTAAACAATGGTGCAGCTAGCATGAAAATTGGCTAACTTGTTATATTTAACTTCTGCAGCATGTTTCCCAAGTCAACACATGAAACTTTTGCACAGAAGATGTACCAGACATATAAAGGAAACAAGCGATTCAGCAAGCCAAAACTTGCCCGAACAGCCTTTACCATCAATCACTACGCTGGAGATGTAATCACATCATTGACGTACTACAATACTAAAGCAGGCTAATTAAGAAAACCCCCTCATAATAGATATCTTCTTTCGAACAGGTCACATACCAAGCTGATCTGTTCCTTGACAAAAACAAAGATTATGTGGTTGCAGAGCATCAAGCCTTATTGGATGCTTCTGAGTGTCATTTCATTGCACATCTTTTTCCTCCAGCACCTGAAGAATCTTCAAAGCAAAAATCATTCTCATCTATTGGAACTCGCTTCAAGGTATGTTAAAGATTCGAATTGAACAACTTAATCAATCTGTTTAAAAATCATGACCATTCTTCCATTTGTCTTGCTATGACATGCAGCAACAACTGCAAGCTCTTATGGAAACCCTGAACACGACAGAGCCACACTACATCAGATGTGTGAAGCCTAACAATGTCCTCAAGCCTAGCATATTTGAAAATTTCAATGTCTTGAACCAACTAAGATGTGGGGTCAGTAGCATCCTTGTGACCATCCTTCTATGTACAGAAAGTATTTATATCTGTCACCTAGAATAACATTATTTAGTTTCCTGAATGAAAATCATTGCAGGGTGTGCTAGAAGCTATCAGGATTAGCTGTGCTGGTTATCCTACAAAGAGGACATTTGATGAATTTCTTGATCGTTTTGGAATGCTTGCACCAGATCTCATAGATGGGTACAGTGACTCGTTACAAATGAAGATAAATGACCCAAAACTACAAATGATTACTCAGACATCTGACAGGTTTTTTTACTTTGTCACATGCAGTTCTGAGGAGAAAACTGCATGCATAGCTATTTGTGACAGATTGGGCTTGAAGGGCTACCAAGTAGGTGTATTTTATTTAGTAATATTGCAAAACAACTGCTAAAAAAGCAACAAAATGTCTGAACAAAATAACTAGATATCCTAAGGCCTTATGTTTAAGCAGATAGGGAAGACAAAGGTGTTTCTTAGAGCTGGCCAGATGGCTGAACTTGATGCACGAAGAATTGAAATCTTGGCAAATGCTGCTAAACGTATCCAGAGGAAAATGAAAACATATCAGGCACAAAAGCAGTTCCTCATCCTACGGAAGGCATCAATACAATTCCAAAAATTCTGGAGAGGTTTGTTATGTTTACTTTGCTACATTAATTGTGTGATATTATATCAGAGAAGAAGCTCATATTCCACTTTGCATGGTGCAGCACATCTTGCAAGGAAGCTCTACGAACAAATGAGAAGACAACATGCTTCACTACAAATACAGAAGAATGCACGTGCTCATACTTTGAGAGGAGCCTATACAAAATTAAGGGCATCAATGACAGCTATACAAACAGGAATGCGTGCTATGGCCGCTCGGAATGAATTTAGATATCGAAGGAGAACAAAGGCTGCTATTATATTGCAGGTTCTTACCTACCATAGGGGACTTCTTTAAATGTCTCGATTATATTGCGTTAAGATTGTAGGTTCTTTAATTGTGCACATATTCCAGGGTTTTGGTTTTATATCCTTAGCTGTAATACATTTTTTTAAAGCTGCCATCTCAAGATAGAACTAAAAGGGAATTAAATAAATTATGTAAGGAGGGTATTTCAATCTATAACATGATTGTATAATAATATCAACTAATGCAGCTAATGCACATTTGTTTACAGACACGTTGGCGAAGATATCAAGCTTTGTCAGCTTATAAGCAGGAAAAGAAGGCTTGCCTAATAACTCAGTGCCACTGGAGAGCACGGGTTGCAAGAAAGGAACTGCGAAAGCTCAAAATGGTCACTTTCCCAGAACCAAAATTTTGCCTTACAGTTTACCACGTTTTAACTGATGAACTTAGACCAACAGGATTCTTATAGAGCAAAAATGACATTAATTTTATTTCTTTTGTTAAGGCTGCTAAGGATGCTGGGGCACTTAGAGAAGCCAAGGACAAGCTTGAGAAACGCGTTGAAGAGCTCACATGGCGGTTAGAACTTGAAAAGCACATGAGGGTATTCTCCCTTCATCCTACTCAATAAGTTAGATGACAGTGACACAACTATCTTGTACTTATAAGACAACAATCTTCTCTCATGTAGACTGACCTTGAAGAAGCAAAAGGACAAGAGATTGTGAATCTGCAATCAGCTTTACAAGAGATGCATGACTGTCTAGAGGAAGCTAACACTGCAATTGCCAGAGAAAAAGAAGCAGCAAGGATAGCAATTGAGGAAGCACCCCCAGTCATCAAAGAGGTGCCTGTTGTGGATAACACCCAGCTAGATTTGCTGTCAAGTCGCAATAAGGAACTTGAGGTCAGTAACCAATAAACCATTAGAAAACGTGGTTTCAGTGTTGATCTTATTCATCTCAAAATGTGTCACACACCCTTTTTTCGCTTGGTTTATTATCCATTTGACTTTCTATCCTGACAAATAAAAAATTTAAAACTTAAGGCTTCCATAAGGTGCATATTTTAATTTTCCAATTTTTGACATACAAACTTCTCATATTTTACATGACACAACGGTAGGGTTCAGTTATTCATGTGTTTCTCAGGTTACCTTAGATGTGCTGATAGACGTCTTATGTTTCTTAGAAAGTAACAAACTGTATTAATCCATACCAGTATGTGCATACTGTATTGACATTATCATATCAAAGTTTTACAGCATCATGAGTCATAGTAACACTCCAGTTTTTTTTTATATTATGTAAATTGCTTGTCTAATTAAGAATTTCCACTTCTTTCACACTATTATTAAGCTTATATGGTGGGTGTACATCAATACAGGATGTACTAAGCGAGTTCAGAAGTAAGGCAGAGGAATTCGAGAGAAGATACACTGAGGCTCAACAGCAGGCAGAAGCATTGACCAAGGACAGAGAGGAATCGAAGTTGAAAATGTGCCAGCTACAAGAGACGATAGAACGGTACATAAATATTTCTCTCCATCATATGGTATTGACCAACTTATTTTGCAATGACCAAGTTGAGTCCTAATAAGCATGCATGGCATTATCTGTACAGATTAGAAGGAAATCTGGCCAATTTGGAATCTGAAAACCAGGTTCTAAGACAGCAGGCTTTGGTAGTCTTAGCAAATGAAGATATGTCGGAAGAAGTTAAAAAGTAAGTACTTGACAAGGGAATGCTCACTTCTCAGCTTATATAAATTCTTTAGCAATCTCTTTTGTAGCTACATAACTATTCTAGATCATTACTGATTGTTGTTTGACATTTACCATGATATAAAATTAGTTCTTTTAGCAATTCAAGTAATTTTTTATACTGTTAGCTCACAGTTTTACATAATTCAATTTTCCAACAGACTCGAGGATAGGATTGCCAATTTAGAGTCAGAAAATCAGTCACTCTGCAGTCACCCGGCAGTGCTGCAGCAAGTAGTAACCGTTGAAACAGTACAACCAGCAGCAGTTACACAGCCAATAATAACTAGTCAACCAGTACAACCAGAAATCATTGAAGTATATATCATCCACAATATCAGGCTATTATTGCAATTTTCATAATCATTTTTATGTGGTGCATTTTCTTGTTCTTTTTTGGTGAAGGTCCAGAGTCTTGAGAATGGGCATCAAGCTGGAGAAATAACTAAGCAGACTGAAGTATGTATTGGTAGATTCTTACAGGAAAATTTTCCTTCTAGTTGTGAAGAATCATAATTTTCGTGGAAATATTATTTATCGACCAAAAATTTCAACGCAGGAGCCTATCAAGGTGAGACCCTTGGAACGTACTTTAAGCAAGCAGACATCCCTAACTGATAGACAACAGGTAACATTCCAAAACTTACTTTGAGTAAAACTGAAGCGGAGTTTTTTTTCTTCTTAATTGCTATTTTTTTATAAGCTCCTAATCTCTAAACAGGAAAGTCATGATGCACTTATCAAGTGTCTCGCAGAAGAAAAGCATTTTGACAAAAACAGGCCAACTGCTGCGTATGCTGTTTACAAGTCACTTATTCACTGGCGATCTTTTGAAGCTGAGAAGACCAACATATTTGATCGCATAATCTATACAATCAGGTCATCTATTGAGGTTGTAATCTTTCCAGGAACCTGCCAGCTTTGTATAGAGAATACTTTTTTACATTTTTTTTTTGTCATCAACAACTAAATTCTAGTTTTTGGTGCACAGAATCAGGATAATGTTAGTGAACTTGCTTATTGGCTATCAACAACATCTACTCTATTATTCCTTTTACAAAATACACTCAAAGCAAGCAATGCATCAAATACAGCTTCACGAAGGAATCGAACTGTACCTGGCTCGTTATTTGGACGAATGGTATTAGTACTTAAGTGCATTAACTTTTGTTTCGTTTGTGCACATATAAATTTGTACTTTACAAAAACAGTAACTTAAAGAAGAGACTCATATGGTCTAACCTGCATTTCAGGTTTCACGAACATCTATTTTAGATATGGGAACTTCCTTATACAGTGGGATGGTGGATAATAAGTCCGATGCTCAAGCCAGAGTTGAAGCAAAGTACCCTGCACTTTTATTTAAGCAACAACTGACAGCTTATGTTGAGAAAATATATGGGACCATACGAGACATTTTGAAAAAAGAGATCAGCCAATACCTAAGTTTATGCATTCAGGTACATTTTATAAACAGTCTCACAATTATATGATGCAAATAGTGATCTCTATTGCATTAATCTAAGAAACCAAATGCTTCTATAGGCACCAAGATCTGCAAGACCTAGACCAGTAAGAGGATCATGGAGAAGCGCTCGTTCAAGTAATGTTGCAAAACAAGCAGCAAGTGTTCATTGGCAAAATATTGTCAAGAGTTTAGATCATATGATGAGCCTATTGTGTGACAATTATGTAAGCAAAAATCACAAATTGGATAAAGTAACACTTTAAGCAGAACTGTTTACATAGTTTGCCAAGTTAATATGCATGCTATAACGGTATAAGGCGTTCGTTGAAATTCTGACGACTATATGTGTTTTTTTTGGGGCATATTATGTGGAGACTCTGTACATCTTTCATATATCTTTGATCTTGAACATTTCAGGTCCCTTCAATGATCATAAGGAAAACCTTCAGCCAAGTATTTTCGTTCATAAATGTGCAACTTTTTAACAGGTAATTAGTCACTCAGGATAAGTACATTTGCAAGTAACATGATCCTAGTTCAGTAATTTCACTTTTATAGAGCAATAAGTGAACAATCTTACTCACTTCTTTCTAGTTGTAAGTG
The DNA here is from genome assembly GCA_024699735.1 of Posidonia australis. Classification (NCBI taxonomy): domain Eukaryota; kingdom Viridiplantae; phylum Streptophyta; class Magnoliopsida; order Alismatales; family Posidoniaceae; genus Posidonia; species Posidonia australis. Next base: position 24,070 of record JAMKQA010000213.1, read on the forward strand.
AATGGTCAGAAACATTGTGAAGGGGATATGGGTGAATACTTAAAATTTTCAAGCCTTGTTTTGCCAGAACATTTTTCTGAAACGAAGGTTACTGCTAGGAATCAGTATAAAATTCTGACACCATAACATCTATTTTCAACCAAAAGGCTCAGATGAAAATGAAAAGAAGGATGATAAAAGAGAGATAAATGAACACATTATTCTGGAATTTGTGTGGTGGCAAAAGAATCTGACACATGTGCTGCATGGCATCATCTTGCAGTTTACTGCTACGACGAGAATGCTGCTCATTTAGCAACGGAGAATACGTAAAGGCCGGACTACAGGACTTAGAAAGTTGGTGCATCAAAGCAACAGTGGAGGTATTATGATGAGAACATATCCATATATTGTCCAACCTAGGAAAAAATTGTAAAAATGAACTAAATACATAATCAATGTTAATGTGTAGTTTGCCGGGCCGTCGTGGGATGACCTTCAGCACATGAGACAAGCTGTTGGATTTCTGGTAATTGAGATAACACAAAGCTAGTTTTCTTTCCTATTCCTGTGCTTTTGTTGACAAAGTTACCGTTTCCCAACCTGTAGGTTCTGCATCAAAAGGCACAGAAAACCTTGGATGAGATCACTGCAGAACTCTGTCCGGTAATTCAAGTCCGCACCATTTAAATACCCCTACAGATCTAGGACATAGCTGATGTTTAGACTAAACGATCATGTTGCCTACAGGTTCTGAGTGTTCCCCAGATCTATCGGATTGGGACAATGTTTTTGGATGACAAGTACGGAGCTCAGGGTTTATCTCAAGATGTAAGTATAGTCTTCTTCCGTTTACTTCACAAAACCAACAGACGTCCACAAGAACATGCCCATTAACCTCCAATTCTTCATCTCAACAACATATATAATCTTTCTAATTGGGTATTTTAATTAGATAACGAAAAAGCAAAATTTTAAATCACAAAGCTTATATGCTTACATAAATTCACTTGTTCTTTTGTTCAGGTGATTGGGAAGATGAGGGCTCTGATGACAGATGACTCCATTGACATGCCAAACAATTCCTTCTTGCTAGATGATGATTCCAGGTAAGAGATCAGAACTCGACCCAAGACAAAACCGAAAAATCCAAAATAAATTAAAATTCTTTTATATCGATGACGCTTGCAATGACCATTATTGTCATTGTAATTTGCAGTATACCTTTTTCATTGGACGACATCTCCAGATCAGTTGACATCAACCATGCAGACGTGGAACCCCCACCATTGCTCCGTCAAAATTCCCACTTCCATTTCCTTCGACAGCAACAACAAAAAACAGATTGACATGCCATTCCTTTTTCCCTCAAAAGAAAAAAATAAACAGTGTAATGTAATTTATATATTTTTTTTTGTTTTCCATTTTTGAGTGTCCATATTATAACATTATCTCCATTTTTTGCAAAGAGGACCTCACCGATTTTTTTGATTTTTCAAAGAAAAAATTGTGTGTGGTTTGTAACTGAGAGGTGCGAGAGGTTGGTTGTGGAAAGGTTTTTTGTTTTTTCTGCTGGAATAAACTTGGAATGGAAGTACTTGTTTCAGATTCCAAAAATATTGTTAAATACAACAGTCAAATATGGTGTTTTAGGTTACCTAGGTAGCCTCTTGCATGTAAAATAAAAATCTAAGTAGATTACCTTCATCCCATATTATGTTTTATAACAAACATTAATTTCACAATTTCCCTTTTTTTTTGGATATTTGATCTTTATTTTAGTGATTACAATTTACTAATATTTTTAACCTTTTACTGAAGGGATTGTGATAGTGCAATGAAAATTGACCCAGGTGTAACTTTAATGGGCTGTAAATACAGATATATGACATACTTTTGTTTTAAATCTTAAAACTTCAAAAGCATTCAAATCGTGATTCACTTTTCAGGTCTGTGATGGTTTTGTTAGTTACATATACAAAAAGACATTAATCTCCTTGGAAATCACAGTATTTGCGCTTCTTATAGATCTAGTTTAAAGATGCATCTACTCCATCTCTATTTTTTAATGTTAGTCACTTTATACAGAACGTACATAAAACTCATTTCTACTTTACATATAAAAAGTTAGTTAGCGACCATTCCAAATGAAAGATAACTTGATTCAAAGTCAAGAGTGTAGTAAATTGATTCTAAAATCCACGTGTAGCCAAAATTTATCCTTCGATGTTTGACATGACATTTTGCCTTCTCATTGACAACTATAGTTACTATTGATCAAAGGATAAGGACTTTGGTTTCTATACACTAACTCTTACTCTAATTCGTACACTGCTGACAAGGACTTCCATGTCATCTACCGGCACAGCAGAGAAAAATAGAAAATAATACCAAATGATATGAGTACGAAGAAGAGGATGATCAGATTATATTCATCTTCATTTCAAAAAGAAAAAAAAGGAAGAAGATCGTTTTCTTCTCTTTCTCCCTCTCCCTCAGTTTGCTTTTCTCCGTCCCTCTGTTTACTTGTCTACCTCGGTAAGTTTGACGAATCAAGCCAGAATAGATAGAAAGAGCTCGTTTTCGGAAATGACGAACTGGTGATGATGGGACAGTTGACTTCTCAGCTGTGACCGGTTTCCATCATTAAGAACTGTCATTTTTCTGCCGTTGACAAAATTCTCCGATGAGGCTCAGACAAGATTCAAGCTACATATCAGGAACACTTGACTGGTGAACCCTTCATGTCTTTGCCAAATAACCGCAACAAGATCTCATTTGCAGTGTAGGAATTTCTCACATATCTTGAAGCATCAAGGTGCATACATGAAGGACACGCTACATAGAAGTTCTGGATGTTCAAATAGTCTTCGACTCCCTCATTTCTCTAACCACAAACTTTTCCGAGAAAATTCCTCGTGCATATGGCAGTGGATATTAGTAGGCAATCGTCCATGTATATTGTATCTTCAAAAAGATACTACTAACCACTGAAGCTGGTGGCACTACAAAATTTCAAAGACTCCGTGATTCTTGCCACAAGACATGGTAACATCAAAAGTAAAGCCATCAATCCCTAGACTATTTATTTTGTAACAATGGAATTATGTCATTTTACGACTATAGTACGATTCATATGATACACTAGAAATAGATATCCTGAATTAAGGGATTAACAATCACAGCTGCCTATGCAGTGTGCACGTGAAGAAAAATAGAAGTCCAAGCTTATAAAGTATAATATCATATTAAAATAAATTGAGCAGCATGAAACTCAGATGCAGTAGTTTCATAACCGACAAGGATCAGAACTCATCCTCCAGAATATGTATCACAAAAATTCAGATATATTGGCTTCATCAACAAGAAGCATGAGATAAAAATTTTATCCAGAAAATGATTTGTACAACATGACTGGAAATTTTAAAAGCAAGAGATTCATCAGTAAGTATGACGATGTTCAAATTGACAAGCTGGATAAGAATACATTTTCTTGAGAAATTTTTATTTATATACTTGTGTGTAGTCCTCGGCAGTTTTACAAAATACAAATGCTACAAAGAGTATAATTGTAAGATGATGATTTTCTATTACCAGCGATCTCTACATGAACATTCTCCACCCTTAAAACAGTGAAAACCAGTTGAATCCCTGAAAGTTATCTCCCTTACAGTTACGACAGAAACAAACTTCAAAAATGAATGACAGTCACCACAAAGACGAATATTCTTCATCACATGGACAGGTCTCCCGGTAGTGGTGATCAAATGTCCATATGTTGCCGCAAGCTTGGCACTGTGATAAAATAGGAAGTCTTTCTTTTGGAACTCTTCTACTTCATGCAGAACAAAACTAGTGTCTGGCACGTACCCAACCTTCATGCATTCCAAAATCAATATATTTAATGCACCATATATGTCTTTGGATTGGGGATGCGATCTGTCTCTTGTGTGGAAGGAGTGAATCATGTTTTGATGAATGATCCAGCTTTGAGAGGGATTTTTATGTATTCCCTTCTCTCTCATTTCTTCTCTGATTTTTTCAGAGCAATGCCATCTCCCAGAAGCAGAATAAAGATTAGACATAAGGACATATGTAGATGGGTTGACTGGTCTCAGTTCAAGGATCTTCTGCACAGCATGTTTTACCAAACTCAAATTGGAATGCAGTCTACAACTGTCAAGTAAAGCTTGCCAAACCAACGCACCGGGCTCACAAGGCATGCCTTTTATCAGCTCTTCTGCTTCATGAAAGCAATTCCAACGACCCAAAACAGCCACCATCGAGGCATAATGTTCCTCAGAAGGTTCGATGCTGTAACAACTTGACATAGATGAAAACAATCTGCGGCAAATATCAACTGAATCAAAGCTTGTATATTTGCAGGCCGAGAGAATTAAAAGCAAACTGACACTGTCTGGCTTAATATTAATCATGTCCATTTTCTCCCACATAGCCAAGGCTTCATCCCCCTCCCAACGTAGAAGATGGGCGGTTATCAAAGTGTTCCATGACACTACATCATGTGCCCGCATCAAATTAAATACCTTCATTGCATTATCCATGTTTCCGCATTTTGAATACATGCTAACAAGAGAATTTCCTACAGTTACATCAGATGAGTTCTTGCACTTCAGAGTATAACAATGAATTTGCTTTCCCACCTCAGCAAATCCTAATACCCCACAGACACCAAGAATTGTGGTGATTAAAACTTCGTCCACTGAAGCAATATCTTCTTTTGTTACCAACTCAAAAAATGAATACAAAGCTTCACTGAAGTACCCATTTCTAGCATACCCACAAATCAATGACGTTGAGGCAATCAAAAGGCTCTCCTTGTCAATCCATTTATTGAGTACCTTCTGAGCATCTTCCATTCTGTTGCATTTGGTATACATGTCCAACAAAGCAGCTTCTATCTGAGAATTGAATCCACAACCAACCTTCAGCACAAAACCATGCACCTGCTGACATTTCTTCGGTTCCATTACCAATACACAGGCACGCACTGTGCTAGCCAGTGTGTAATCTGACAATTCCATTCCACATTCCACAATTTTTTGAAACAACTCCAGAGCATGGAAGCCTTTCCCATTCTGGCAAAAACCGGCAATTAGAGCATTATATGAGATACAATTTATCTTAGACATCTCATTAAACACCTTCACAGCTGGATCTACTTGCCCAAACTCCATATATCCAGAAATCATAGCCGTCCAAGAAATTACATCCTTGGTAGGCATCCTATTGAATATGCCAACCACATCCTCCATACAACCAAATTTGGTGTAGAATGCTATAAGTGCATTGCATAAACTTAGATCTGATTCCAATCCAATTTTTATACCATGGGCATGGATGCCTTCCCCTTCAGCCTGGCAGAAACCATCCTTGGCAGCTGTCAAAAGGCTTGAAAGTGTGAATTGGTCCCCAGAGACCCCACTCATTCTCATATCATGGAACAACCCAAATGCTTCACTGTATCTGAATTCCTTAATCATGCCTAATATAACTGCATTCCACGAGGACACATCCCTCTCAACCATTTCGTTAAACAACCGTACAGCATCATCCACTCGTCTGAGCTTAATGTATAAACCCAATAGTGCATTCGACACATAAACATCTAGACAGTGACAAGTTTTAACGGCTAGAGAATGTATCTCAAACCCCAATTGGGAATTAGAATGCCGCATACAAGAAGTCAATACTGCAACGACCGTGAACTCATTTAACTCAACGCCCAAATCCCGCATTCGGAAAAAGAGACTCACAGCTTCCTCCTCTCTTCCGGATTTGGCATAAGCGGATATAAGCGACGTGTACGACACAACGTCTGGAGAAGCCATTTTTTCAAAAACCTTCCGTGCTTCAGAAACACGACCGAGTTTAATATACAACGAAATGAGTTTGTTGGTAGCAAGTACATCTCCTCCTCTTCCCTCTCCCTCGGTCTTGACAATGGTAGCGTGCATTGCTCTTCCGAGTTGCAGATCCCAGTTCCGAACTGCCAAGCGAAGGAAATGGCTAAAAAACTCATCTTTTCCCTCGTGTAGAGGTAAAAACGGGTTCTTTGGCTGTTTTTGCTGCCTTGAGGAGTTCGGACGAATTGGGTCTTCGAGAATTTCAGTGTTCTTGTTGGTGCTGTTGGTGGTGGTGAGGGGGAGAGGGGGGGAGAGGCAGAGAGCGGTGGACTTGGGTATGTGAAGTGAGCATGGGCGGGGTGGTAGGACGAGAGGGTGGCGGTGGAGAGGTGGTGATTGTCTCGTGGGTTTGGTGATGGAGGGGAAGAGAGTGGTAGTGGTAGTGGTAGTGGTGGTGATCGTGATGGCCATTCCAGCCGTGCTGGCGGCTTCTTTTTCACTTGGATTTCAGTATCCAAAGACCATTGGTAGTTGTAATGTGAGGGAGACGGTGAGTCCAGTGTGAATCTGGTCGGGTCGGACGTAGATCCGAATAATACCCTCTTAGTTTTTGGTCCTTTTTATAGTTATTTGGATCACCAAACCAAAAAAAAATACATGGTTAGCAAAATGCAAATTTACTACTTGATGGAAATAGAAGAGCAAACACCCCTACTTTACACCCGTCCTTGTGTATTGTAGTACTTACAAAACATCCTAAAGTCTGCAAATATGTCAGTCACGTGTTGATGAGAATTCACTCATATGGATCGTTCTACTTACTTGTTGCTCAAAAGTAATCTGGATACCACATTTGAAAATTGAAATATGAAATTTGGTACTAAGCTTGTACAAAAACTAGTAAGTTAAACATGTTTTAGAGCAAAGAATTAGAGATGGATTATAAATATTTCCGAAGGGGATGGAAGAATCATTTTGTTGGTCTGTAAGATCACAATTTTTTTTTAATCCAAAGGTTCTCTCCACTTTGTTCAGACTCTTCCTAGGAATAGGAAATTCCTATATTTTTCTCAAGAGAATTGATTCACGTACACATACGAAACAGTAAACGTGCATGACTTGTGTAACCCACTGTATCATTTCCTCATTTAATTTGATCCAATAATTGAGGTCAATTATGTATGATTTGGTGTAAACTTTATCATTTTCTCATATAAAAGTAGCCCTTCATGGTTTAATACTTGTTAACTTTTCTCTATTAAAATCAAATTGACGCTGATTCTTGAAGAGTAGATGACTTGATATCTGCTAGACCTAATGATAAAAATTTTATCAAATCATTCGACTAATAAAAAGACAAGTCTCTCTGAGTCACCGAGCTTTCTAACACTATTAAAAAAGAATAATAACTTAATGAGCAATTTAATATTGAACTAACTTTATCAAGAAAAAGTTTGGTACTTTTGAGTCTTTCACCACAAATGCAGACATTTGGATCAATCATCGATAACATAGTTTGGAGCTACCGCTAGAATTCGTCTCTCCCTAGAGGAAAGTTGTGGTTCATCACCTCCCTCCCCGGCCATCACTTCCTCGTGCCCATCATCTATAACTATTAGATGACCTTCTCTGTGTATCAGGCTCTGCATTACAAAGATAACAACGTCATCCTAAAACTCAAAGGTTCCATCCAGGCTATCACATCAATGAAAACAGAGTAACCTCGTCTTTCTTTGATGTATACCTCTATAATCGCTTTGACACATTCAACTTCCGCTTTCACCTCCTCTAAAGATTTATATCGCCCAGCAGCATTCTGCTGCTCCACATACCAAACAATGAGATCTTTTTGCCTCATGCCAGCCAACCCATTCCCTACAAACATCATGAACGTTCAACAAGCATTGCAAAACAACTCAACTTTTTTGATGAAAAATATTGGATGACATGAGCTACTGGAGTCAACAAAAGGTCGTATAGTGAAAAATATCAATGTCATGGTACATGTTCATGGTGCATGTACCTTATTAAAAATGAAACTTCACACATGTTTGACATGATAGGGAATCAGCAATAGTTTACTTATTCGTATTTTTGCCATATATGCAAATTATACCACTATCAATCAGCTGAATTATATCATGCCAGACCCATGACAAGATACATACAGCACTCAAATTCCTATTACCACTGGGTGTTTCAACACAGGAAATGTGTTACTGAGCAAGCACTTGTTTGCTAAAAAATCGGAATCAATTAATGGCCATTTTTAACATTGATTTCAACTTCCACCATCAGTTATGGCGTTCAGACTGAAAGTGAAAAGAAACAAAGCAAGTACCTCCTTGCAGAACAGACTCCTCGTGTTGTCGCAAACGCATCACTAGGGCTCTAGTAACTTTCTCAATATGATCTACTCCTACTTTAATCGTTTTCTTTGGTCGACTCCTGGGGCCTTCTGTACCAGCTGCAACATATGAAATGAAAATTTAGTTTCTGAAAATCATGTGCATCTACAAAAAATAAAAGCAAGGGATATTTAGTCTAATGCTTATGATGACACCTGTATTTCCTGAAGGTGGTCCTGGATCAGTTGAATTTTGTTCAGGAACCCTGTCAATATTATCTTCATCTTGGAAATCTGTCAAATCAACCTCACTTGATTCGATGCTGCAAAATATGATGAGAATGAGACCTACTTGCTTAGGAATTTTGAGAAATGCATATATCTAGATAACAAGCAAAAACAATGCAAGATTCCTGAATATTCTTGCCTGATGATGGATGTTTTAAGAAGTTTTACTGCCATATGAACATGGGAAGGGAGCACCTGTAAATGTTGGCAATTAATGAATAATTGCTAAAAGAGGCCAATACATGTAAAGCAACTTCAAATTTACAGATGAATAACAGAAGATGGTTGCATGGCAATACAGTGTACTATTTCGGACGACAAAGGCAAGAGCATCATGGAGTATATATTTCCAACTAGCAACTTTGTGAAGAGATACATTTCAAGCAGTTTAGTTTATGTTCATCATCAAGTAAGAATAACTAAATTTGCTGCTTACAGTAAAAACATTTACCGAAGAACTCCAAATCAAGCTGAACTTGAAAGACAAGTATGCCGACTGATATTGATTACAAGATTTTTTAACATTTGTGACTGTAAGGAATCACAGTGCTAGATCCACATATCCAACATATTCTAAAATCATGTTGTGACCTTGTGTGAAGCCAATACTCACCACATGTTCTAGATGAATTCGTGCAGTAGATTCTGAGAGCCTGATCAATGCCTCCAGCTGCCTAACTGTCATCCGGTATGCAACTCTACTTCCAGGAGTAGTATCACCCCTACGAAGAGCTACATAAAACTCAACTAGAACTTTTCTTGCCTCCAAGCTTAGCTGCAAGAACATGCTAATGTAAAAAAAATGGTCTGTGTAGAATTTTGTCACAGTAAGAAGTCACCCCATGCACCTGTGGTTTGATAGATTTGGCATATGCAATGTAACGCTTCAATTCTGCAGTAGTGAATGCTGGAGCAAGTGCCTCATCACGTTTCTGATGAACTCTCACAATATGGGATGCAATGTGATAATCTGTGTTATCATCTGGCTCGTCAATCATGATAAATACTAGATCAAATCTTGAAAGGATTGCAGGGGGAAGTGCCACATTGTACTGAAACAAGAAGATATGAGTAAGGTCCCTATCATGTCACATTAGACATCCAACCAATTGATTGATGATTCATCATTCTACTCTACAGGTAATCTCTGAAATACATAAACATCAACTAGATGTGACAACTTCTAATAGAAGACGAAACTACATAGATTCAGGTTTTAATGCATTCATGTTCATTGGCCAAAAGCACTTGAAAAGTACTACCTTGAGTGGTTTTGATTTGTCATAACGCCCTCCTGTAGGATTGGCAGCTGCTAAGATTGAGGTCCTAGCGTTAAGTGTGGCTTGTATTCCAGCTTTGGTGATGCTAATGGTCTGTTGTTCCATGGCTTCATGAATAGCAACCTTTAGTAAAAGAAACTGGGAGTTATGAATATACATAAAATCCCATCTGATTTCTTGATAAATAATAAAAACAAAAAAATGAGACCTGGTCTCTAATATCCATTTTATCGAACTCGTCGATGCAGCATATCCCATTATCGGCAAGCATCAGAGCGCCAGCCTGTAAAATATCCAAACAAATATGAAAGTGACAATATTATCAAGTATTAATTCAGTATGACTATCCCATAATGTTAGAAAATTATAATTCCATAATAACAGTAAAAAATATACTAAGGATGCTTTTGGGATAACTGTTGGACAGTTTCTGTATGTCTAGATTCTATGAGTAGTTGGAATAAACCATAAGTAACTTCAAACACACCTTACAACACCGGAAGCAAATAACTTCTAGAACGGTAACTATGTTGTTTTTGAGAAGTGAGATGAAAATAACTTTTACTAGAAACTCGATAAAACTTCATTAAAATACCAACAGTGTTTTTACATGTTTGATGATATTACAAATGCCAATAGTAACTCATGGGTAATTTGGTATTTTGACATCAATACAAACCTAAAATCCACATAAAGATATTATTTTGCCAAACAAACATCTACCATTTACTTCAAAAGCTAACTTCTGTAATCCATGTCAAAAGCTAATTTCTAACATTCATGTCAAAAACTAACTTTTACCATTAACTATCCCAAATGCACCCTAAATAGGCATAAGAATTGATCATCCCAATGCAACTGAGGATTTTCCAAATCCAAAAGAAAGAAAAAAGACAAGGCAGAACATACCAAGAGCAGTACAGAGTTTGTCAACAATCAGCAAGAATGATTACCTCAATACAGAACTCTCCAGTTTCCGGCTCTTTTGCAACAGTTGCTGTTAATCCTGCAGCAGAAGAGGATTTTCCAGAGGTATAGACAGATCGTGGAACCAAGCTAGCAACATACCTGTTTAGTTAATGAATGCGTATGAGAGCAATGACCATTTGATGAGATATGAGCATACTAAACTTAAGATATATGAATTCTTGCTTTATATTGCAGACTAGATCACACTTTAGATGACGTTAAATCATAAAGAGACATGTATTGTGACAAAAGAACAACTAAAGAGTATTAACATTCATGTCTTACTACAAATGGATAACTGAAAGAGTATCAATGTGCATACTTGAGAAATTGTGATTTTGCACAACTAGGGTCACCAACAATACAGACATTGATGTCCCCTCTAAGATTTATGCCTTCATGGGTGATTTTATGTACACCTCCCAGAAGCATAAGAAGGATTGCTTTCTTTATTTCTTGATGTCCAAAGACAGTTGGGCAAATGCTGCCAATGAGCTTGTTGTAGAAATCAGGAGTGCTCCTCATCCTTTTGACTTCTTCCTCTTCTGCTTGCTGCCATACAATAACAAAGATATCTATCATGGAACTTGTGGTTCACCATGAAGGCCACTTTAAGAATTGCATGATATATGCCATTTTATATGTGTAAACCATATTCTATATTGCACAAAAAAGTGAAAAACAAGTACCAATCAAAGCATATAATGCATATGGCAGTCAAAAGGCAATTGAAATATAAAATGATAACAAATTTGTAAGGAGAAACAATAGAAAAAATAATTCAGATAGCAGATAAATTGTTAGAGGACTTCATTTAGTGTGAAAGGAAAGCATTACTTCCCCACTGCATGTGACAAAAAATGGCTTTTGGAAACATACTTCTCATTAGATCTCAAGAAATGTGATTTAGAATTAAAGAAAATACCGTGAACTCCAATTTATCATCTTCATCAACATCCTTCCTCCTGTCTCGAATATTGTTCTCTCTTCTCCCATCAACCACCTAATAAAAAACAAAAAAAAAGGTAAACATAAAAGGACAAGATATATACCTTGTATAGACAAGACTTTGCAGCAGGAAAAATTAGAAAGCTTACCTGCACAGAGTTTGCAATGAAAGCAAGTCGGTAAGAGAGATCTCGCACTCCCAATGCCCGAAGGCCCTTAACACCACCATGTCCACCAGCTGCATTTTGCCGTTGGGGTGCCTCACGCTTACATTCAGCCCTCTCACCAGGTGAAGCTAATGCCATTATATCTGGAACAACAACCAAAGTCCCAGTAAAAATAACCCTGCATGGGCCAACCATATAGCAAAAGCGTCACATAAAAACTGGAATTTCCAAATGCAGTTCTAAGTTGTGGCAAGAAAGGGAAGGTAAGTTACGTGTCCCCAGCTCTTGCATGCTCCACAATCTCATGTCTAAGGATAACATCCAATGACCTAGGAAGAGACCCAGCAGGAATCTCTTTGGAGGTCTCCTGCATCCTCAATCTCTGCCAGTCAGCAAACTTACTCTCTTGCTGTATAAGTGCCCACCTGTTCTTGTTCGCGCAAGTAGCATTCACACATATGATCGGCTAAAAACCCCATAACGACTATGTTAGTCATGAATCATTCAGGAATCATACAAAAATGTAAATCTCTATGGAACCAACAATAAAGATTATATCATAAAATTTTAGAATCCGACCTCAGTGTACTTGAACTGCTGTTCCACATTCTTTACAGCAGTAAAGCATTCCAGACATTTAAACGTCCCAGTCAGAAGCTCAGGGCGCACCTCACTCGTGCGTGTCACAACCCCCATCACTGAGACAAGCTTTCCAATCTCAGTCGTAGTCAAATCCCTCAATCTACAGTCAACCAAAATCCTTAGGATACACGATTCAGCTCAAATTTAAAAAGAAAACAAAACCCTACAATCTCAAACATTATCAAATCCCCCAACTCTCCATTCAACAGAATTCCACAAAATTCACAATTCAGATCAAAAATTAAAAAGAAACAAAGCCCTGAGTTTTGGATCGGAAATGTAGTCAGATTCCTTCCAGAGTCTCCGATAAATCAAATATCTCAAAATACAATTCAGAGAGAAAATGAGCAATAAACAAAACACCAACCAACGAATGCAAGTTCGTCACTACTACTACTACAGTCTACAACTACACTACCTCTTCATCAGTGGAATGTTGTAGAACGCAACAGTGTAATCACGGCTGGGACCATCATCCGTAACAAAAGCTGGTCTATTCTCCGCCGACTTGTACTCTATCGTGAACCTCTTGCACGCGTTCCTCAAATATGGTTCGTACCTACACAAACCGTCCAATTCACATAATCAAAATTCTACCTAAAAACACACAAAAAATAAGAGATTTTTTTTCTGTAATTCCAAACCTCAAAAACTCCTCAGATATATTCCTCTGGAGCCGGTCGTCGAACCTCATGACGTGAGAGAAATCTACGTACATGGTCGTCGACTCCTTCGCCCTCATTGCCTCGATCTCCGCCTCGTAAAACGGATCCCCATTTGGATCGACCTTGAATCTAACAAAAACAAACAGAAAACCATGAAAGACTCTACATTTAGTACAGGAATCATGAAAGACTCCACCTTTAGTAAAGGAACCAAAAAAAGTCTAGAGTGAGGAGGAAGGAGCTACCGCTTAAGGAACTCTAGGAAGGTAGCCTCGACGAAGACGGCCTGCTCGTCGACGTAGAATCCGGCGGAAGATTCCATCTTCGATCTCTGCTCTCGATCTCGATTTTGATTTCGATTTCTAGGGTTCGCTGTGAGAAATGGGGAGTAGTGGAGGAGAAGAAGAAGGCGGGAGTTGGATTTTGGCGGGAAGAGGGTGGGAAAGGCGGGACGATGGGAAATGACCGTTGTGGGGTTAGTGATGGGGAAAAGGCGGTAGGATAGTCGGTGGAATGGGAAATGACCATGTCGTCGATCCTCATCATTAAAAAAACCGATCCAACGGCTGTGCACGATTATGCCTCCACTGGAACAAAATACGACTAACCATTACCCGCGCGGAACATCTGCTCAGCGTGCTTACCTTCTCTTCCGCGTGCATAAAAAAAAACCCAAAAGCAAACTAACGAACCCTAGTTTTTCTTCCATTCCTCGCGGTTCCTGGCAGATCTGGTCCTTCCTCTCATCCTTCCATCCGACAATATGGTAAGATCCATTCCCCACAAAACCACCAAAATCTAAACGATCGACTTGTGTTTGTGGTCTTCGACCATTCTTAGGGGATTGGAGGCCGTAATGTGGGCTTTTAGATCGTGGGTTTTGATAAAAACCGTGTCTCTTTTCGCTTACTGTGGTGGTTTCTGTGTTGCTACTGTGTTTTCTGCGCTTGTTTGTGTGTGTGTGTGTGTTGTGGGGGGTGGAGGGGATGGGGGCCGGGTGGGGGGATTGTTGGTAACGTGGTAAAAATAAGAAGAGTGCTAGGGTTTTGGAGGAACGTGGGTGGTAGAGCATGAGGAGGAGTTAGAGGTGATTGATCGGAAGGTGTTGGTATTTCCAAAATGTGCAACATCTTTTTTAGGAGTTACCAAAGGTATTTTTGTACGACACAAAAAAAGCCTGCCCACTGAACTTGTAAACATGCTAATGGTGTTAAGTTGATTACAAGAATTTCCTAAATCCATGTTATGTCATTTTGCGACGTATATCTCTCCGAACTATTCTTCCAATTTTTTGCCATCATAAGTTTTGATTGTTACTAGACTAGTTCATGATATGTGTGCTATAACTGTAACTTGATGGCTCTGATGGCAGGATGGACAAGATTCAGATGATTCGAAACAAAGTACTGCTGACATGACAGCCTTTGTGAGTTGTTTGTTCCATCCTTCTCAATTACCTGCATCTCGTTCTATATAAATTTATAAAACAAATTATGTCGTTCATGATATTGATTCAAAATACATTTTAGTTTTATCAGCCTTTGTTTGTTGGTTTGTTGTTTAGACTTTCTGTTAAAATGCTTGATTTTCAAGTGTGAAAGTTTATTGTGGCTTTTCCTTATCTATTTCCCCGCCTTGTGCAGGTACAAAATTTGCTCGTGCAAATGGTAAGTGCCAGAGTTATACACAACTGGTTTAACTTTGAATCAAACAATTTCTGTTTTGATCCTTGCTGTGTGCTTAAATTAGCTAATGTTCTTGCAGCAAAGTAGGTTCCAGACGATGTCTGAGAACATCGTATCGAAAAATATCCTTTTTCATTAATCTATAATTGCATTGTGTTCTGGTTTAATATCCATCACTTTTGTTAGGCCCTTGTTATCTTATTATTGGATATTTATTGTACTTCGATCTTGTGAGAAACTACAGTTAATTGATTTCACTGTATCTTACAAAAGGGTTTCCTAATTTACCACCTTCCTCTTCAGCATCTCACCATAGAGTCTCTGCCAGCGAAGTTTTCATCCTTTCTTTTGGATGATGGTTGTTATCATGGTCATTTAACAGTGTGTCCATTTGAGCAACACATCATTTCTTTCATTCTCTTTTTGCTACTATTTGATTTAAATCTTGAAAACTTGTCTTCACGCTCAATGACATTAGCTGGGATTATTTGTCCTATGCACTTCCATATAAAAAAGAGATCCTTAATGTCTATGCACTAGATGAAATGGGAAATAGGATCGATGAGCTGGAGCAGAGCATCAATGACCTCAAAACTGAGTTGGGAAATGAGGTTATGCCCACCAAATCAAAGCCTGAAGAACCCAAGCCTGCTGATGGTTGAATCCATAATGTATCATACTCTACTAGCAAAAGATGAAAGTCTGATCATATTATCTCAATATATGACCGATGGCCTTCCTTAGATCAGCATTTAGTTTCTTTTCTTTTCATGATGTTAATGTTCAAAAGATTTATGAATTGAGCTGAGCAAGAACTGCTTTCTTTTTCCATTGTGGTCTGTCTTATTCAAGAAAGAAAATTACTATTTGAGTTGGGAATGCTTTAGACCACTGCACTGTGTTGTAACTTACAATTTATGCAGGGATTGCTTATTTGGCAAGTGCCGAATGATGAGTCTTATCTTGATCAAATGATGTTCACTGTATTGAGAAATGGTTTTCTTTTGGGTGAAACTTCGCTCAGGAGCTTTTGCTTGTTTGTCGGTTGCGTTTTATCTTGTTAAAAAGGTAAAAAAAAACCGATGAATTTAGTTCAGCAAAAGATTGTTTCTTCCTTCTTTTTTTATTGTGGTGTGCTATTACTCGATTCTAAAAGACAATTGTATGATTTGAGTAAGATGTTCCAGACCTCTAGACCGTGTTGCGTGCGTGCGGTTGGGAGACGGTGTTCCAATAAAAAGATTGCCATTTGGTAATTTATAGTCTACATTTTAGTAGGTCATGCTTACTTTTTAATCAGGCACTTTATATGGTCAGTGTGGTAAATAGGGTCGGATTGATCCTGAATTGTTCAGCCTGGTTTGGGTTTTGGTCTGATCCAAGAGAAGGCTGAGTCGGGTTGGCCTCAGGCCATGTTGGATCTTAAGTTCAGGCCTCGTGTTACATATTAATAGAAGCAGTGATAATTTAATTAGGAGTTGATTAAATAAGAAAAACGAAAAATTTGTAAAATTATAATTAATAATGAATTAAAACATTATTTAAAATATGAATTAACTTTTAGTAATTTTGAAATAAATAATTTAGATATATTAAAGTAGTGATTTGAAATTATAGTTTCGTATAATTTTTAGAATGATAAAAATTATTTAATAATAAATATGTTTTTAATTAAAAAAGGATAGGCCTAATGGACCAACCTAGCTCTGTTCGATCTTGGATCGTGTTGGGTAAAGGTATTTTAAAATCAAACTTAGCTTTGTTCGGCCCACGTCTGTGGACAGGTCAATGAGGCCCAATCCAAGTTCGCTTTGGTCTATTATTTTTCAAGCCAAGTTGGGTCAAATTGGTCTAATTTACGCCTCTAGAATCACATGTTAGTGAATTCTATGAAATAAAATATGCAACAAAAGAAAATTTAGTTTGCAGCAAAATACAACGATAATAACTTTAACGTAAAACAAAATTAATGATAGCATGCAACATGGATAATAATAATATACGTTGAGAGTAATTATAACATATAATGTGAATATGTGTATACTGTGAATGCTACAATAGGCAAAGGTAAGGGAAATAAGATTAATTTTTAACACTACAAGACAAATATCAACGTAATGTACAACAAAAATGAAGTAAATATGTGATAAAAATTAAAAAAATGAGATGCAACTAGTGAATAGTATTCTGGATTCTACACTAAAAGATGTGTAGTGAAAGAGATACAAAAATAAAAAAGGTAGAGATTATTATCTATAGTAATATGTAATAGAAATAAAAGTAAGATGTAATTAGTAAACAATATTTGAGATTATAAAAAACGAAACATAAAAACCAAAAAGGTGGAGATCACTATCAAAGCGTGTAAAAGAGCCTCTCTTTTTTTTCTCATGTTGCCCTCCCAATTTCCATTTTAAAAAGAAGTATATTAATATCGACACAAAAGATCCTTCCAAAAAGGCCAATTTCATGAGTACAGAAGCGAAAATTCTCAAACATTTGTACACGCTACATAGTGACCCATCCAATTCCACACACATACACAAGATTAATATAAACATTTGTACACGCTACATAGTGACCAAGGTGGGCCATGGTCCTTGTAAAATTAAAAAAAGGTTTTATATAGTTGAATATATTAATATATAAAAATATAAAAAAGTATAAATATATCTTTATAAATATTACCTAAACCTAACCTACATCGAATATCGACCTCACCTCCTCCTCACCCCTTCTACAGTTTTTTTTTTTAAGCAAACGATAATATTAATTATATAAAACACTTGACTATGAAATTATCATCAAGTGAAAAGATATTCAAAATTAATACAATGCCTGAAAATTTAAAAGTACCAATCAAAAATTAACAGGCCCCAATAATTATACAAGTCCATCTAAATTATATAAGGCCGAAAGGATAATCAAAAATTAATCCAGAGCCTTCATTCAGTAGTAGGTCCACCCTCAGGATTAAGGAGGTCGTAAGCAGAAGCCATGACTGAAGAGCTTGAATGGGAGAGAACATCTGTTGGATCCGAAGAAATAACTATTTCGGTTTTTTTACAAAACTTGGTTCTTTCCTCTCTCCTTCTCGGAGAATGGCTAACAAATAATCCTTATTTGGATTAAATAACTATTTAGATGGAAAAGTCGCAAATAATCATTGCTTTTTCTAAGAGAATGGCTAATAAATCGAAAGATATTGTAGATATCTCTTAAATTAAAAGATCTTATTCATTTAAGTGTCCAAGAATCGATGTTAAAGAAGTACATGTTGATGTAAAGTATTTAAAACGGATTTCAGAATTACGTACTCAAATATGGGATTATCTAGTTGCTCAACAAAATAAAATTCGTCGAGCTTATATTACAATAGGCCCATATCAAAGTGAACATCCATTGTATCTATTTAATGATGAAAAACGTCTTCGTAGATTTCAATTGTCATGTCTACTTTACTTTGTTCGTGGTTAAAGTAATCTTCTTCAACAAATTTTGCATATTATTTGCCATGTTTTCTTTCGGAGAAATCATGTAATAGTTGGAATAAAGTACATAACAAAAAGAAATATGATTTTATACTTCATGTTCATGTACTTTGTTCACCACATAATAACGCAGGAAGAACTTGCAAAGATTTAATGAATTAAGGTTGAAACATTGACAAAATGATAGTTGTACAAACTAAAAAGGCGGTTATAGACAATAAATTAAGACTTTAGGCTTCAATTGACACAATTTGATTGTTGACATTTCAAGGTTGTACTTTTAGAAATCGCGATGAAACTCCAGAATAAAGGAATTGAGACAACTTTATTGAGATATTAAAAAACTTAGTAAGTTATAATGACCAAGTTGCAAGTATCGACTTGGAAAATGTTGCAAGAAATATTAAATACACTAAATACAATATACAAAAGGAAATTTTGCAAGTTTTTGCAGTTAAAGTGTGACGTAAAATTCGTAAAGAGATTTGAAATGTCAAGTTTTGTATAATTGTTAATGAAGCACAAGATGAATCTCAGAAAAAACAAATGACTATTTTTCTAAGATTTGTTGACAGAGATGACTTTACACAAGAACGATTTTTTGATCTCGTGTATGTGAAAGATGCCACTTCCTTAACTCTCAAAAAATAGACATGTCATTTACTTTCTAACAATTATCTTAATATTCAAGATATTAGAGAAGAATATGATAATGCTAGCAATATGAAAGATAAATGGAACAGATTGCAAACATTATTTCTTTCTAATGCATTGCATGGCTCTTAGGTTGCAACTAGCATTGGTTATAGTAAGTAGATAAGTAATTCCAGTTCATCTTTGTTTTTTATCAAATTTAATTTTTTTCATTAACATTATTGTGGCTTCTTCCAATAGACATTATCAACTACAAATAGCCCAAGATTCTTATATTACTTGTTTAGATGTTCTTGATGAGCTTGATATTGTAAAAATGGACGACCAAATTGATACATTACAATAAGCACATGATAAACATTGAGGTTCTCATTTTAAATCAGTTTGCAGTTTAATGAGAATGTTTGGTGCAAACTTGTGAGATTCTTCAAGAAATTATTACTAATAAGGAATCTAATTATTCTTAACGTAGTGATGTTGATAAAGCATATAAAATAATGACATGTTTTGAGTTTGTGTTTGTCTTGTATCTAAAAAAGGAATTAGTTGGAATTATTGATATACTTTGTTAAGCTCTACAACAAAAAGATATTTTGAATGTAAGTGCAATTAATATCAAGTACATAAACACTCCTTCAAAAAATGAGAGAATATGATTGGAATATACTATTTGAAGATATAAAGTTATTCTTAATATGAGTACTATTTTCAAAGATAAAGGAGGACAAACAAATCATTAAGTAGATAATATCACGATTGAACATCATTATCTGATAATCATATATTATGTTGCAATTGATTCACAATTACAACATTTAAATACTAGATTTAATGAACATAAGAATGCTTATAGTCTTTTTAATATTTATCATATTTGCAATTTTGTGGAGAAGTTTTATCCTAATTTTAGTAATCAAATTTTATTTTTTTTGAGATATCAATTACAACAATATGAACTTAAAGTGTCTCATCATCTGAAATTACACAGATTGTCTACAATTATTGAATTACGTAAAGGATTAGTAAAAACAAAGATGTCAAAAATATTAAAATATTTTTTTAATTAACAGATTAATTTGTCTTGTATAAACTCTTCCAATCTCCACGACAATGAATGAACATGCATTTTCAACCATGAAGATAGTAAAAACCAAATTAAGGGCAAATTTCTTACTAATTATTTGACAATATGTATATATATCAAGAAAGAAATGAAATTATAGAGACATGTTGATTGGATTCAATCATAAATGATTTTGTAGATATAACAAAACATCAATCACAATTTAAATTGAAAAAATAATAATTTTTAGTTATCTTGTGTAATAAATTTATTTTGTGAAATTTTTTGTTGTTGAATATTTTTAAATTTTCAAAAAAAATTATTTCCCTTGAGAGATGTAGACATTAAACATATTATTAATAAATTTAAAACTACCCCAATTTATTATTAGGTATTTTTGACCCTACCCATTAAGAATTCCTTGTAACATCCCTAACACCACATAGCTAGTCACGGATTAAAAACTCTCACATTTATACAGTATATTTTCTAATAATATTTGGTATTGATTTTCATACCTTCATAGTCGATAAACAATTATTAAAAGGCAGCACGGGAGTACGATGATAACTTTTTTTGTGAATGATTACAATGATAAAACTCGTAATCTGACGTTTGGGAGAACAATAGGCTCGTATTAAAAATTGAGATGAAGATCTAAGCTCACGTGAAAACAACCGATTTGATCATTTGAAAACCTAAACATCTGTACAATTATCTTTTGAAGATAAATGTTCGAATAAATTACTTATATAGTCAATCCCATCAAGGACTGATTTAAGTACCTGCAGGTAGGAAACCTCAAGTGGGTCCCACCCCTGCCAAAAACAAAACCTCATATTGCACATGCTTGAGCACTCTTCACAGCTCTAACTAGGGATGCATAAATAGGAACAAGGGGGCTGCATTTCTCTCTCTTTTTTCTCCTCTTATTCCCTTTCTGTTTCTACATCGTAAGGTTGTCGAAACTAACAAGACATTTGGCAGAACCTTACTAATGTGTTGAATAGGGAAGGCGATAACAAGCTCATATAGTTGTGAAAATCAAATATTTTCGACAGCTTCTCACCCCCAGCCCAAAAAGGAACATATAGCCAAGGCGTCAACATACAGTTCGACCATAACAAATCGATGCGATGTAAAGGTTTTTGGCCCATTTTTCCTGCAAAATTAAAATATGTCAATCACCACGTATATCCGCATAAAATTTGAGAATCATTTAAAATCACAAGAATGATGACTTAATTGGAAGTTTGAAAGGCTGCGAAAGTTTTCAAAGTCAATGATTCATGGCATCCCTTGCAAAAATAAAAATGAGATACAACACATGCTACATGACTTCTACATCTGATGACTACTCATAGTAATCTACTTTTAATTAGCTATTAGATAAATATATGATGGATTGTTGGGGCACCAACATGTGACATGGAAGTAACACTCAAATCATCAAAACAGTACTATGAGTGCAAGCTTTTCTATGTTTTATAACTATTTGTAACTGGGCACAGAAAAAGACAGCTTGTGCTCCTTTATTTCCAGCATTACAATAGTTACCACCAAGAGTGAAAAGAATGAGAAACCAACAGTAGATGGGTCAAAGGTTTGTGCCTGCATTTAACACAATAGCAGCCCAGGGCTCCGTGAAATTGTTGTATCCTTTTTTTTGGGGGGTTTTAAGCTTTAAACACAGATTTTCCAATGTCAAATTCATTGGCAAAGGACACGAGTTGATCGTAGTTGCATACCTTCACATGATTGCTAGGAAAAGCAGAAGTACGCAGTGTCTCCTGTGTTTCATCTGTCAATTTCCGCTTAGGTATGCTCAATATAAAGGCTGCTTGATCTGGGGTAGCTGCAGTAGCAGTTATCCTATAGCCACTCTCCCATCGCCTGTGGATTCCCTCACTTGGATAAAGAAAATCCAGCTCCACAACCTGCACCGATGGGGAGGACAAATTTTGGCAAATAACTTAGCAAATAAACAAACAAAAACTATGTAAGATCTCAAAAGGATTCCTTAACTGCCATAAACATTAATTTTAAATGGTAAATACGGCATCTACGTAACCTTGTAGATGCAGTGTCTGAAATACAGAAAGAAGAATATACCTGCTCTGAATAGCCAGAGTTTCTTGACATGACCACCCCCCAACGGCTACCTGCCGTAGTCATGGATGTAACATGGAAACCTTCTTTCCATTTTTTGTTTATCCACTTAAAAGGAAATGACTCGCTTACTTTATATGACTGCTGAGTATAGGTGGTTCCTGCAAGAATAAGAATAGAAACTGAGACGTCATTGTTGAATTGAGATCAGACAATACTGTAGCAAGGATTCAAGGAATCATAAAGTGAGAATAAATTCGAATTAATGACTAATAATGTGAATTTCAACATAAGTGGCTAGAAGGTTTCTTAGTATGATTGTGACGATTAAGTTCAAAAAAGGAAAGAAAAAACTGATGGAAATAGTGCCGTGATGACATGTGACAGTATACATGCCAAGGTGAGTGAGAGGTCACAATGTAATTTACACTGATAGTGACACGGAACTAAAATGTCTGTGTAGTGACCCAACTAATGTTGAAAACACCAATTTGAGAATGAAGTTTTGAACAAATTCAAAGTCTTCTTTTATTTAGCAGTAAGAGAGAATTTTCATTTAGCATGTAGCCAAAACATGAGATCATAATAAGTACCACAGCAAATATGTAATTCACTGTCATGCCCTTAAATAGAACATGACAATTACAAACTTGCAAGAAAATAAGCCAGACTCTACCACCATATACAATGGCAAGAAACAGCAAAGATGAGCAAAATTTAGTTTAAATAAAAATACATGATTCTGAGAGTTTATTTCATGGTTTTATATTATTTATGATATTAGTATTACAAAATACAGTATTCTCCACTTGTTCTCGATTACTACCATCATTCCTGCAATTTTGAACCGACAAGTATTTCTCTTCCAATATCGTCAAAAGAAACCATTAGATTCAGCATAGAAGAAGAAAAGTCTAAAAAATGCATAGGGAAGCATAATTAATGAAAAACAAGAGAGTCAAGCTTATGCCAAATCATCCTAAATTTCCAGTGTCAACATCATTACAGTGATTCTGAAATGACCTAAACAGGCAGCAGTCAATTAAATAGAAAACCACCACTTTATGTCCCTGTCATATGGGAGAATCATTATGGAACACTGGTAGGCTGGTAGAAACTAGAAAGCAGCAGCTAAATTTATCTGCAATGCACGCCACTATTGAAAGGATCTAGTATAATGATGCATAGTAGCTAGAACATTGAAAGCTGTAAGTTACCATCATGACATGATCATGATGGTCTTCAAGGGTCTAGAAGTCCATCATTCCAACGACAAACTTATGATAAGAAGAAGTGTTGCAACAAGCATCTCCCTTTATAATGTCGCTATAGGTCATCCTAAGGGTCCCTCGTCATGTATATGGTGGATTTAAAAGCAAAGAAAAAGAATGGGTCTCCGGAAAAATTAGCAGTTCATTACTGCATACAAGCGTGAACTGTGAACGATGCATATAGTCTCTTAATTCCTTGGGTAAAACCAATTGTATGATAAAAAGTTCTACGTGCATAGCCCAAAAAACACTTGAAAACTGAAAATTTAATACAAACCTTTGGACATAACAACCAAGGAGCTTCCATTATTTGCACCAGCTATTGCACTGATATAAAAGTTCTTCTCCCACTGCTCCATGATCCAATCCTATAAAAGTTTGTAATTGTGAAAGAAAACCAAGTTATCAGCATGCTCACAGAGAAACCTGGGAACAAAGATGTAGGAAAGCAAACCTTATGTAGGAAAACAGGCGACAACTCATAAACCTGAGAACAAAAACCTGTTCCCGCATCCATGATGAGCGCCCAGAGATTGGTAGAGGAAGCAACACAACTAATATACAGACCGTCTTCATTGCCCTTTTCTACATGTTGATGAAGCCTTGCATCCGCAACATTATAATGATACCTAAAAAGGAAAGAACAAAGTTTACAGCAGGAAAACACATTTTATCAGACAACCTCGTATTCCAATTTCTAGTAGACTAAAAAAAGAAAGAAAATAACACAATCAGGGAATAATTCCTGCTAATGTTAATTTAAAAATAGCAAATGGCCACAGAAACCTATATTAGTTTAACCTATAGCAAAGAAACCTATCAAATCATTTTCATGCATGTTTGTAGTGAAGTCTGTGAAAGTCTTAAATTAGCTAGACAAATCTTTTTGGAAGGAAAACTGTTTATGTGCATACAGTATGATACACTTGCCAGTAGAAAGTTCACGAGTCTGTTAAGGTCCGTGTAAACGCAAAATGAGTTCGTGCTTCAATATCAAATTAGGAAACCATAGCCATTTCAAGAAATGACTAGTCCAGGCGTGAAGACACAAAGTTTGCAAGTACATGGCATGCAACAATCTGTTCATGTCATGAAGAGATACTACTGCATTGTGTTCAGACAAAGATACTGCATCAAGGACCACAGATATTAGTTAGATCCACTAATATACTACTTAACAAGACAGAATTGTTGAAAACCTGTTCATTCACAGAAATACAGGCATCAGATTATACTTGGGATGATTTTATATTCCTCGTACTAATGAAAACGAATATGTATTAGTGAAAGGTAAGAGTGATGCTCTTGCAAACAGTCCTGGTAATAAGGCTTGCAAGTAAAAAGAGGCAAACAAACTTCTTAGACGGTATTTTTTCTTGAATGTGATGCATAATGAACTAAAATAAAGACGCTCCAGTTCCAGAAACAACTAACACGAATTTAAAAAGAATAGATACCTCTGTTTCATAGGCCTCCGTGCATTATATACTGATATCCATTGGGTTGCAGGACTTCCTAGTCGTACTTTCTTTCTAGGCTGTTCATCTTCTTCAAGATTTACCACCACCCTGCCCCGCTTCTGCCCAACCTAATCAATTAGAGATCAACAAGAAACTAGAATCACACAAAAAGTCTTGTAAGACAACTAACAACGAAGAAATTCTAGCTTGTTACAAGATGAAGTCCTGTAATGCTCATACAACCTTTAAAGCTCCATCAATTCTGATAGGTCTCAAGGGTGTGCATGTCTGAATCAAACTATCGAAAAGGGTAATAAGCTTGGCATAATTTGGTTCTTCATCAAATTTCATATTTGTTACCACTTCAAGGAATTGCTTGAACGGAGGGGGGCAGAAACAACATAACATCTCTGGTGAAGTGGCCATTTTCTTCTTAGAAACAAGAAAACTCTTGTTATCCCCCTGCATTACCGAGCAAAAAGAGAGAAAGTTTAATCATCAGATGGCTAGAAAGATGAACGGCAAGAAAAGATTGTGAGAATCAAGTACCTGATACCCTTGCCAGGGTAATCGTCCTCTTATGAGGAATATCAGTGTGTACGCCAATGACTCGAGATCATCCCTTCTACTACCTGTCCGACCCAAATGTGCATGTACACTTGCATATCGTATGGTTCCCCTGACATAAAAGAATGTTAGAACAGTGAAGACAATACACCTTAGATGAAATTGTAAATGCAACAACCTGAATATATCTGGCCGTTGATCATAGTCAACATGTTGACCTGATGATGTATCCTTCCATTTTGATGCTGCAAACATTAGTGGTACTACTTCAGCATAACAAGAATCTCATTCAAAAAGAATGACAACTGGGAGAATATACTAAACATTTCTAGGTTGATTGCAACTAAAAGAAGCACCATTCATAGTAATATCAATTACAGAAACCATAAGCAAAATACTATAAATTCTGAAGTAAAAACGTGTGGTATACCCAAACCAAGGTCTATAAGGAAAAGCTTCTTTTCGTCAACTGTTCCAGGTTGACCAAGCAAGAAGTTTTCTGGCTTCACATCACCATGCACAAACCTATAAAATAGTTTTTGTAAATTAGCAGCATATGTCAAATAATTTAAGCAAACCATACTAATGACAGGGATGATACAGCAGAGAGAGAGTACCCTTTCATATGAAGCTTCTCAAGAATAGATATGGCCTCCACAGCAATGCAAGCTACCATATGTGGTGACATCCTGTTCCAGGTGGCAAGTGCCACTCAACAACAAGAATTTAGACACAGAGGTTTTACCACAAAAAAACAAACAAACAAAGCAGATCGCTATATTTCTTACGCTTGGCCTACAGAGTTCCAAACATCCCATAAGCTTGGTCCAAGCATGTCCATTACCTAAAAATAGTGCATTAGAATCACTTAACTGCAACAAAACCAGTTCATATCTCTAGAACGGCAAGGATTCCTCACCAGAATATAGTAGTCCCCTTGACGACCCTTGTAGTGAACCCAAGGTATCCCATAACAACCATTGAGAGTGCTTTTTTGACATATATTAACGAGTCAGATATATAACACAGTCCTCAAGAAGAAAGTGCAGGTTTATGAATCTGATAGAGAAATCTTACCTGTAGACTTGCCATTCATAGGGAGGGCCATAATTGCAACCTTTACTGCTACGATGCTCAAACTTCAATGCAACCTAAAGCCAATTGTGGAATCCAATAAAGTCCCTGCTTATGTCATTTGTTTTTCATAGTAAATAAATATTGAACAGTACCTCAAAAGCATCTGGTCCAGTGCGTTCGGTTCCACCAGTTACCCTCCTGCCTACATATACTTGACCAAAACCACCTTTTCCAAGTTTTCTCTCTATCTTATATACAGGAGAATTTCCAACTTGTACCTGCATGATCGAAGAGGGGTTGTTGCCATATGAAGATTTATCACACACAAAGAAGAGTTAATGTGATTTTATCAATCAATGCAGGATGAAACATTGTTGTGGAAGTAGTAGGACACTAGAACCAACATCCTCTTGTCTGTGAGGCAGCTGTTGCAGACGTAATATATGGTGGCAAACATGTGAGATTAAAATCATTTTAGTTGCTAATGAATGATCCATGCTAGGAGCCATAAGTTCTCAGTAAGCCATAAGTTCTCAGTAAAATATATTTTTAAAAATGGGTGAAACCTGGGCAATATTAGAGATCACGGTAGTTAAAGGAAAGAAAACAGTTTCCACACTGGAATTTACCAACTGCATTGGTTTTCAAATGCAGCAGACAGATAATAAATGCTGTAATTTCATGTATAATCATATGACATGATATAACTATTATACTTCACATGATCAAGCATGCCCACAGGCACCCAAGATTTACATGGCATTTTATATATTCGAATAGGTCTTTTTATGAACACTATAATTAAATCACACAAGTGGCATTGGAAATTGAGGACAGGGTACCAACAATAAAAAAAGGAAGATAATTCCAGCATGCAAAATCTGTTATATGAATTTCCAGAAAAGTAAATAAGAAAATGGCACCATCATCCAGAAATCAGTAAGAATAAAGTGAACCACAAGGTTCCCAACAATGCAATCCAGCACATGAAACATCCTACATCCTGTTGACTTTTTCTTTGGGTGGACCAAAATGAGAATTCGAATGGAAACAAACACATACCCGTTCAGGGACAGGAGCTGCAGTTGTTTCATCATCAGCACCCAATAACTTCTCAGCACTCCCACCATCCATTGCCAAATCCCTGACAGCTCTACCCTCTGCTTCCTGATTTAAAATGGGTTGTTGAGCAACCCCAACAGCAGCTCCAGGCAGATTATCACAAGGCTGATCCGGGTCTAGGTCGATCAATCTGACACCTCGCCCCCTCCCGGCAACAGTTGGCCTAACAGGAGCACCAGATCCTCTTGCTAGTGCAGCAGCTCTGCCTCTCCCTCTTCCTGCACCACCCCGTCTTCCTGCCCTATTGGGAGCTGGTTGTACCCGGTTCTCTGCTTGTTCAAAAGTTGGAGGTGGGGGTGGAATATCATCAAGTCTTTTGGACCTTAACCGTGCTTGCCGAGCTCCACTTCGCAGCTCTGGCATCCTCTCCCCATGCAAGTTACGCCCACATTAAATTCCCCAAGCTCCCTTCCTATCTAGAAGCAGTACTAGCAAAAAAAACATGAAAAGTCACTTCAGATTTCCGGAATAAAAACAGAAGGGAAAGCAAAGCACCAACTACATGAAACTCAGTGAGCATAAGAAAAATGCACACCAACAAGGCGTAAGCTTTAAAACAAGCAAAAAAACCATTGCAAACGTCACTACCTCAAGAACGAGTTCACACATGATGGCTAAAGAAAACGATGGATGATGAGCATCAGACATGCGAAAGAGATCAGTACCACTACCTCATACCATAACCAGAATATAAACGAGCAAGCTTTCCATGCAAGACGAATATCAGATAAGCAATCACAGCAATCGGAACAAAAAAAAAAGCTCCATTTGTTGGCAACAACTCTGGAGCTTATGCAATAAGAACACAATCGTTCACAAGACTGCTCTTTTCCATCATCGCGAGCACCAGCAACAGTGACCTATCCTTTCTGGAAGAATCGATGATGACAAAATCATGCAAAGAACGCGAAGAAGTCATCAGCACCACGACTAGAAACAATCCACGCACAGGGGAAAAAAATCTCTTTCCCTGTAAAAATCCGAACAACGATCCAATCCAACAAACACACCCATCAAAGCCACCTCACCGGCCTCGATCCGATCCCCCACATCACCCACATCTCATCCTCCACCCCCCCCAAACCAAAACCACCGATCAAAATCCAATCTTTCACCATCCGAGTCCAAAACCACCACCACCACACCCGATCACCTTCCTTCTTCAAGCAAAAATCACAAATCAAACATACCAAATCAATCACGACGCAACCTCTTCTTTTTTTTAAGGCAAAAAAGAACAACGAGCACGCAGGCATGGGAAGGAGGAAGGATCGGGTCCCTTACGATTGCACCTTCACCTGCGCGTCCCGATCGGCGTCAGATCTTCCCAACCGCCACCTACTCGATCCAGCATTGCAGCGGAGTCAATCGCAGCTCCCACCAGCACCAGTATCAGATGACGACGACGACGACGACGACGACGATGGTGGAGAGGATGGGGGGAGGAAGGAGTGGCGGTGGGATTAGGGCTGGAGCAGGAGGAAGAGGAGGAAGAGGAGGGGAGTGGATATCGAGGGGAATCGAGAGGGAGAGGGAGAGGTTGGATTTGGATTTGCGATTTTTCGGATTTTACGATTTTCGATCGGGTAGAGATAGAGAGAGAAAGTGGTATATGTTCGTGAATCGTGAAAGAGAGAGAGAGAGAGACGTGGTTGGATGTGTGAGTGAGTGTGGAGTATTTATACGGAGGGAGATGAGGATTGAGGATGAGGAGGAGGAGAGGGAGCGAGGGAAGTGGAGCGGTGTCCTACTGTCCTTTCTTGCGGCGTATTGTTTTCTCTTTTTCATTTTTCAACCGCTTTTCCCAGTAATTCACAGTGTTGGTCTGTTCTACAGTAGAAATTCAAACATACCAAATCAGTCACAAATCAAACATACCAAATCAATCACCCTTTTACAATGCATTATTTTCTCTCTCTACTACCTTCCCTTTTGTGGCGGTAGTTTTCCTCGTGTATGTTGTAGGAACGATTTATTGTGGTATTTATTAATGTACAATTTAAGGGTCTAGTATATTTCTTGATTTATTATGGTTTTTTTGTTTCTCCGTGTTTTTTTCAAAATCGACAATTTTTTTTATTTTAATTTTGAAAGTTTTTTTTTTCCTCCACTTATCTCTCTCTCTCTCTCTCTCTTTGTGCTATTATATCTCGAGCCTTTTTTTACTGATTTTTCATACAACGTAATGTCTAAGATGCATATAAGATAATAAAGAAAGTAACTAGGAAGATATGGATCAATGGTAATATGGTTTATAATTTTAGATGTAATCTTATCCATTGAATGTATTTTTAGTAAGACATTATTCTATTGGATGTCCTTCACGAGGATACAACAGCTTCAGTCTGAACTCAATGCTTCCGAAGAAAATCTAAAAGGATTCATGTGAGTATTCTAAAAGGGTACCGGTAAGATAAGAGTCCAGAATTGCAATCGTCAGATGATATTTTGTCATTGTAGGAGTAGTGAAATGCAATGACTGTAGTTCTGGATTTATGAAGTCTCAAATCACAGTGTTTGAGCACACCTTTTTTCCTTTTTTAGATTACATTCCACAGTTTTACAACATAACTTCATCTAACGGGTGAAATTAGAAGGGGAAATAAAATTTTTCCCTTGATTTTCACATGCACGTTAAAACCTATTTTGAGTGAAAGGAAAATTTAAAGCTCCATGAGCTAAATTCCCCGTTGCTTCACTTGGACGGCGACTTCTACTTTTTCTTTTTCTTTTAGGAAAAATTGCCATGAAAAAAAATGTGATTTTGAATACAAATTGCAACGAAAAAAAAAAATCTATTGATTTGAAATAAAAAATAGTTTTTTTTTTTGGAGAGGGAAGTTCTAAAATGTATAACATAACCAACTAGCATACTTTTAGTCAAATAACATATATAATAAAATTCAAAAACAAAATATTTTGTATCATTAATGTTTTTTACGTAGATATTTTGAAGTCAGATAATATCTGTTAGTTTCAATCTTAGAGGATGGTTTTAGATATTCAAACAAGTTTTATTTTTGTACTCTACTTATCTTCTCCGTCTACATTAATCCTGCCAACTCTAAAGAACTACGTCTCAAGATTTGCCTTTCATTAATCATGTGATTTTGGACAACAGGTGACAAACGATGATAGAGAGAGGTTATTTCCACCAATTTAATTTAGAAAATGTTGTTTCAGAGAAGAACTCATCCGTTGGAGTTTTTTAGTTGTTCGAAGATGTTTTGCGATTTTGTGTAATCGTCTTTCTATTCTAGAGATCCTTTGATTTTTCAAGTCTGTTAAATGAATACTTGTACAATTAAGTCGTGTGTTTGGATCATGTTTTGCGTCATGTATTAAATCAACGATTACGTATGTGATAACAAAAGATGATGTGAACGTGAATTATGAGTGGTTGATGATTCAAAACATGTGCTTAAGGGGACGAACAACTTTGGTAGCATTGTATGTCATAAAGTTCATATTTTTAGAAAATATGTCGGAAACTGTCGATCATTTTCACATTATTGTAGTTGCAGTATTAGTCTAAAATTCACAAATTACCAAGTGTGTTTTTTTGGGACTATCAACTTTGATTATTCTCTTTGTTTTCAACGTATCTATGTTAACTTAGTTAACTATCATCTTTTGGGTTGTTTGCAATACTTGAAGAATTGTTTATTTTCATGAAGTTCATGTAATTATCTTGGCTACTGAATCTGACCAAGTTAATAATATCACACAAGTAGATCTCAATGCTAGTTGAACTACTACAACAAATATTTGCTAAAAAAATGAGGGCTTTTTTTTTTGACAAATATGATTATAAAAATGCAATATTTTTTCATATATGCTTTTTGATAAAACCTATAGGTAACGCAATATGGAGCTTGCGGCCATTGATGACATCCTAGGATCTGTGTGATAAGAATAATTTGCAGGAAATCCTCTCCCTTCCTTTCCAGGGAATCCTCTCTTACCTACCTCTATCAATGCAGACTGCAACGAGCCTTACTAGATCACAATCTTAGTATTTTGTCACATATTTAACATTATTGAGATTATCAATTATTTATAATATATTTGGTGGTGGTGTGTGGTGATGTACTGTATATTACATAAGTAAATGACAAGCATATGTAAGATTACGCACTAAATTATATATCTTTTTTTTTGTTATCGTTTAGGTGAATTTTTATGCATGTCTAGGATTCGAACTCGGAAACTATGACATGTTTAAAGTTCTCTCAGCCACTGTGACAATGAGCCAATGCCTATTAAATTATATATCTTGCAAAAAATCAACTGTGGTAAGATTGCACTGCAGTCCCACACGTTATCACCTTCAGGAATGTGGACTGCATCACGAACAAACCTTATTAGATCACAA
The DNA here is from genome assembly GCA_024699735.1 of Posidonia australis. Taxonomy (NCBI): domain Eukaryota; kingdom Viridiplantae; phylum Streptophyta; class Magnoliopsida; order Alismatales; family Posidoniaceae; genus Posidonia; species Posidonia australis. The sequence goes on from JAMKQA010000213.1 coordinate 56,096, forward strand.
TCCTATGTATTTTGTCACATATTTTACGTTATTACAAATATCATTTATTTATGATATATTTGGTGGTGGTGTGTGGTGATATATTATACATTACATATGTAAGTGACAAGTATATTAAAGAATATGTACTATTTTTTTTTAATATTTGTTTGAGTTGTCTGAACAAATGTGCAGTATTGTAGGAGAAATATGCAAAAGTCCTAAAAAAAAATTAATAATAACTTCCTATGATTTCAATCTAGAAAGAATCAAACCAACGTTTTTGTTTTTTTTGTTTTTTAATGATCTACGAATTACAAAACCATCATGCGCATGTTTATTGAGGTGTTCAATTGTTCATCATGGAACTAACTTTTTTTAACTTCACAAAAAATTAACAGTGACCATCGTTTTCCCACGTATTAGGAGTCAACTTTAGATGTCGTATTTTTCTGCCCAGAATTTAGTCCACACAAGGCAAGACGTTTCACACGTGCCTTTTATATTTCATAAAATGACGGGTCCATGTGTGTAAATTAGATACATTAATTATATACAGAGTTCGCTAACTATATAGAAATTGCAACGCGATAATTGGAAAATGGTCCCCACTGACCGAAAGAATAATAACATCAATCGCCT
>JAMKQA010000214.1:0-33006 GCA_024699735.1 Posidonia australis
GGGGGGGGGGGGGGGGGGGTGTATTTATAAGCTTGCAAGTGGCTAGGGTTGTTAGAGTAGTTGGTTATGCTTAGTTAGAGGTTGTTGGAGGTTGTTTCAAGTTGTTATAGGTTGTTATGATGAAATGGGAAGTGGTTTGAGGTTGTTATAGGTTGTTACGGTGAAGGTGGGAATTGGTTAAGTTTGTTTAGGTGGTTAGAGGTTGTTATAGGTTGTTATGGTGAAGGTGGGAATTGGTTATAAGTTGTTAGGGTTTGACATTAGGGTTTAGGATTTGACCTAGGGTTTAGGGTTTGACCTTGGGTTTTAATTAGGGTTTAGGGTTTGACCTAGGGTTTTAATTAGGGTTTTGATTAGCTTTGGATTTTGGATTTGATTTAGGTTTTGATCTAGGGTTTAGGTTTTAGTTTAGGGTTTGAAATTAGGTTTAGGGTTGGACCTAGGGTTTTAATTAGGATTTTGGTTAGTTTTGGATTTGATTTAGGTTGGTGTAACCATGCCAGCGACAGCCTCGGGACTTGGCACGAAAGGCCAAATACGCGAGGGTCGGCAAAGTCACAGCAAAAAAAAGCAAATGCCAGAGTCACCACCTAGTCTATTAAAATAGAAGACGAGGAAAACCATATAAATCATGCAAATAAGCCAATGAAAAGTAGGTCATAAACCAGAAATGGGTAAGGATCCCTGTTACGCACGAGGAAGGAATTAGGCACCCTCGTGCGCCCGATAAATCGGTCTTTTATAGGTTTCTCATTTGCTTATATGAAATGTCGGCTTTTCAGCCTTTACTGTACACCCCGAGGGCGATATGCCATGCCATGCTAAGTGAGTGGTGTCCTATGCTAAATATGGGTGCATGATGTGCAGGGGTATGTCCTAATGCTTAGAAGTATCGCTCATATATCGGGTCAAGTGTCGATGCAAAGACATTGCATAAATAAGATCAGGTATTTAAGTATTTTGAGCGATTTTTGATCGTTGCTTTACTACATGCCATGTATGATCTAACATGCACAAAAGGTTTGAAAACAGAGTTGGGTCTTCCTGGTATATCAAGGAAGAAAACCAGAGAAAACTAAAAGCAAATCGAAGTAAGAAATCATGCTAAAAATCATGTGAAAACCTACTGTGTGCTACTGAAAATAGGCTGATGCGCTTGTTAGGTGTGCCAGACTAGTGCTCCAGTCTGGTGCGCCACATATGTGCTCCTATGTGGGCCAGAAAGGTGTGCGAAGGAAAAAACAGAAATCCATGTAGTGCAAATGTCATATGAGAATGCATTCTGGAAAAGTATGCAATGTAAAATCCTTCGCAAGACTTGAAAAATATGCTTTAGAAGTAAAAGGAATGCAAGTGTGAGAAGACTTGTGGACCTTGTGCTCAAGGGCTAGTAGTCTCACACAAGGTCACCCTATTCATGCTAAATGAAAACATCAAGATTCAGCCATGCTACTGGATCATGGGCTGATGCATAAGGCTCTCCACGTAGGAGTAAAGTGCAACCAGCCTACCAAATTTTGAACTATGGACTGAATGATCAACTGATAAGACAACATCATTTGAAACTGAAAACATGCATGTGAAATCATAAAATATTAGAGAATCATTGCCAAAAGAATCAAACCCAACATCATTTGGGAAAACATGCAGATGACAATGCAAATGAGGGTGATTTGCTCTCTGACCAGAATGGTGCGCTAGAGTGGTGCTCTGATGTGGTGCACTGCTCTGGTGCGCCATAATGGTGCTCCCCAGAATACCTGAATCAGACTACAGTCTGGTTTAGAATCTGGTCTAGATTTCAGAGATGAGTAATTTCCTTAGCCAGATTAATTATGCAGATGATAAAAGACTAAAACATGATGAAACATTAACAAATGAATGTCTCTTACCATTTAATTCCAAATCATATCACATCATGGATTCATGGCTGAAAGTATTTGCATGGATCTTATAGAATATGCATGAGAAAAATAAGCTCGACAGAACATGCAAGTGGTGGATGCATCAAGAACATCTCTTCAGCATATCTTAGCATGTATGCATGGATCATGGATCTTAGTGCAAAGAAATGGAGAAGAATAATAAAACCACTCTTAATAACTACATGGTGCTGATTTTTAATAACTACATGGTGCTGATTGTGCACGCAAGGTATCTTGTACACGAAATCAACATTCTATCATAAAAAATCTCTTATATAACAGTAGAAATCAGATTTTATGTGAAGTTCAAAGCATGCTTTATCTTGGTGCAATGACTGAGATTTAAAGGAGAAGGGAAAGAGAGGACCTACCTCCCAAGGTGTTGCTTCTTGAAATATCAAAGATAGAGGGATCCTTGTTGCTTTGGAAGGGCTAACAATGCTTCAGAATATAAGGGGATGCTCGTGAGAAAGAAGAATAGATTGCAGAAAGCAGTAGCTTGCTCCAGATTTTCTTTCAGGGAACCCAAATGGTTGCCTATGGGTATCCTTATATAGGGATTTCTCATGGGTAACTCCTAGGAATGCAAGCAGCCTCATAAACGAAGAGCCTGGGAAGATTCCATGGCATATTCGTTGGTGGAGGTAACAGCCATGGGAGGTGGAAAGCCAGCAGCCAACAGTCTAAGAAGTGGCTACGCGCCAGCTTGGTGCGCCAAGTAGGTGCACTAGGTAGGTGTGCCAGCCTAGTGCTCCAACTAGGTGTGCTCCTGCTCGATGCTCCAAATAGGTGCTCCACATTGGTGCTCTCCCCTACTTGTCTAGATTTCTAATTGGGCTGCGGGCCTGCTATAGGTTTGGGATTGGTTTAGCTAATGGGATTCAAGGGTTAGCCACATCCAAAGCAACATCTGGAAAGTTTATCAATGAACTACCTCAAAATCGGGGTGTCTACAGTTGGATTTTAGGATTTTGAGTTAACTTTAGGGTTTTGAAATAGTTTTAGGGTTTTAACTAGGGTTTTGGATTGACTTTGGATTGTATTTTAGAATTTGAGTTAACTTTAGGGTTTTGAACCAGTTTTAGGGTTCAGTGCTAGGGTTAGGGTTTTCAGTTTGATTTTCGTTAGTTTTAGGGTTTAAGGTCCCATTGCAAGCATATGGGGTGTCTACAGGTGCGTAGCTCAAACGAGCTCTCCGACGATCCAACTCTGATATCTGACCAACTCCTGTGACTCCACATTTCCACGGCCACTCCACGACCTCAAGGTTGCCTCACCAAAGCTCCACACGTCGCCGCACACCACCGCATGCCTTCGTTGACTCTCGAGCACACCGAACAAAGGGTAGACAGGGGAGGAAATAGGGAGAGACAGGAGAGGAAGAGTAAGTGAGGAAGGGATGGAGTGAGTGGAGATAGGCGAGTAGAGGGAGAGGAAAATGAGGGGAGGAGAGGAGAAGGAGATGGCATGCTCGGGAAGGGGAATTAGTGGAGCGGGAAAGAGGAGGAGAGGAAGGGTGAACTGGTCGTGCATCGGCACGCATGAGCTTATAAAGCCATGCAATGTAGTAGCTGAACGCGTGCACATCAGCACGTCCTGCTATCCTCATCCCGCATGAACACACCAAACCACACTACCAACTCACTTCCACAAATCGGTCCACAAATGTAGGCCCCACACAGACCCACACCCAGGCCCACAAGTACAGTGCCACAATGCACAGTGCCAACCACGCACAGGGACATGCAAACAGAAGCTAGTTCATGTTACATATTTCCATTGCAGGAAATCACTTCCATGCAACAACATTCCAAATCAAGTCATTCACTTGGGTCTCATACCTAAAACTGCACAAATGGTCATTTCCATTGGGTCTCATGCCTATAAACTACATAAAACCATCATTTAATCACAATCAAATCATCCCACAAATTCATCTCATTTATGTGGATTACCATTCCAAAAACACACTTAAATCATCATTTAAAACATCACTTTCCAAGCCATCATAAAAATAACAAGCATTGTGCATAGGGAACTAATTAAGCATGCTAAAACCTACCAATATGCCAAAATCCCTCAAAAACCACATATCAACTCAAGGCTTGGTTCGACATGCTAGACACATCCTGTATGCCAATTGTTCTGATTTGATATACCAGACCATTCTGGTATGCTAAAATCAGACCAGTATGCTTCCTCTGGGTTTTGCATCGGCATACTGGAACTCTTCGGTATGCCGAATTCCCCTGATTTGGCATACTGAAGTAGTTTGGCATGCCAATTCAGGTGTTCTTCCCCCTTTCTCAACCGCTAACCACATGACGTTCACCAGAGTTTGGGCCTCTGGCAAACCCATCTCCAGTGAACCACAATTCACACAAAAAACCCAAAATGTTCTACATTAAACACGCCATCAAATGGGACAATTATCATTAGAATCCATTAAACATGGTTCACAAAATAAAATCACAAAACTAGGGAACCCGTATCACATCATTGTAGCAAACCATGGAATTCATCCAAAAACTAGAATAAATCCTTAAAAATTGTGAAATCACTTCCTAGGCATACATCTAGCCATTCCATATCATATTCATCAATTCCTACCATTTTATGCCATTTTATCATGATTTAATGCATTTAGGCCATTGAACCCAAAACACAAAATGAGAGAGAGAGGGGACGGTTGCGCACCTTTTAGGTGAATCTGGCGACCTTCGACAACGCAGCCTCCACCGGTGCAATACCCAACCCACTCCTCTCAGCCCGCACAAGCACCTCTCTCTCGACTAAACCCTTCTCTCCCTCTCTCTAGCTTTCACATCTTCCTCTCCCTTGTGCCATCTCATCCTCCCTTTCATCTCTACTCACTCCTACCACCTTTGCAACATTTGTCAATTTGCCATCCTTCACAAAGCATCGCAAGGAAGAGACAGGATGGGGCAGGGCTATGGCCAGACGCTCGTGAAGATGAAGAAGGAGGCCCATGAAGATGGCTTGTGGGTGCACTATACTTGGGTTGACCAAAGTCCAACCCAAGTTCCATGCACACGGGTACCACACACCAGAACCCACACAACTAGGGGAACAAAAGAAATAAGCCACACAAAGACAGAAAAATCACAATCAACCACTAGCATATCTGATTATCCATTAATAAACCATTTACTCAAATATTACAAATAAATCATGGTTCACAATAAAACTAGATAATTGGGCCCAGGTATTACACTAGATAATAAACACAACAAAAATTAAAAAGGGGTTTTCTTACGTGAAAACTGAAATATGGTTTCTTGTCGTTGGAAATACAAACATACAACCAAAAAAACAGAGTAAACAACTGGGGAATAAAAATAGAATCATAAAACAAAAAAGAAAAGCTTCTTACCCAACTATAGAAGCCTTCGTTTGTCGACGAAGGTCCATTTCTTATATGAAAACTGAAATAGGGGTTCTTGTCATTGGAAATTCAAACATACAACCAAAAAAATAGAGTAAACAACCGGGGAATAAAAATGGAATCATAAAACGAAAAAGAAAAGCTTCTTACCCGACTGTAGAAGCCTTCGTTTGTTGACGAAAGTCCATTTCATCAAAAAAACTGAGGTGTCGATGTCGTCAGTGTTAACCTAAGGAGGTGTCAGTGTTAACCTAAGGAGGTGTCGATGTTAGCGTCAATTATCCCTTTGAAGGCAGATGGCGTTTTGAGGAGTTGTTGATGATGAGCTTTCTTCTTTGAAAGGACAATGTCATGAGTTCTTTAGAGTAGAAGTATAACATTTGTAAATTCATTTTGTAATTATTTATTTTTTTAATGAATTTATTTCTAGATGAGTGTTACTATTCTCGAGGCTTGTTGTGTGAATTTGTGATTTTTGGGCTTGGGTCTTGTGGGCCGGCTTCTATTTGTGTGTTCTTGTGCATGTCCCCACGTGGTTGGCACTATGTGTGTGGCACTATGCTTGTAGGTCCGTGTGTGGGCCTTAGTGTGTGGGGCGAGTGGTTGGCTTCGTGTTGTGTTTGGTAAGGCGGGCAGATGAGGGCTTGGCTAACTGGCTGATTCCTCGTGGCCACCTGCCTCTTCTGCATGCTTTATAGGCATAAGTCATGCACAAACCTATGCCAACCTTCTCCCTTCTCCTTTCCATCCCACATACGCCATCACCTCCTCCCTTCTTCTCCTCAAGCCGCCAGCTCCCTCCTTCACCTTTCTCCCCCACCCACTCACTTTCCCCCCATCTCTCCCCACTCTCTCACGTCTCTCCCTCGCCCTCTCCCTCTTTCCCTCATCCGTTCCTTCCCTTGTTTCCTCCCCTACAGGAGGCACCAAGAGATCAAAGGTTAACGATGGCATGCAATGGTGAGTGGAGCTCCAGAGGATCGTCCCTGAGGTCGAGGAAGTTTCAGAGGAGCTCGGGCTCGACAGAGTTGGCTATGGTTGGCCTGAGAATCGCCGGAGGTCACATACAAGGTATGCACCTCAATTCCTATTGTTGAAAGCATAAAAAAATAGTAGAAAAACTAGGAATGCATGAAATCTAGATAAATTTACATTTCTAAAATTTATTGTGATTTTTGGTGAATTTATGGGGCCTTTATGGCCATTAATGACAGTGGTTGAGCTTTAGGTTCTTTTGGCCCTTCTGGCTTTGCGATTTTGTTGCATGAGTTGTGATGAATGGATTTTGGTTTTGATTATGTGGATTTGGAGTAGACTCAAGGTTCTACAATATATGTTTTAGTTTGATTTTATGGTGTTTGTTTGGAGGGTCTACCCCTTGGTCCCATTTTGGACAATTTCACGGGCTTGTGACTGATGGCCCTTTTCTACAAATGTATTTTGGTTTTGATTGTGTGGATTTGGAGTAGACTCAAGGTTCTACAATATATGTTTCAGTTGGATTTTATGGTTTTTGTTTGGAGGGTCCGCCCCTTGGTCCCATTTTGGACGATTTCGTAGGGTTGTGGCTGATGGTTGTTTTTTGCTTTCACAGAAAATGGCATACCGAACCTTTTCAGTGTGCTATTTTTCTATCAATTTTGGTCCTCTTAGTGTTGGTTTAGTCAACCGAACCAAATCAAACTTCCAAAATAGGGATTTTGGATCAATCGATTTGCTTTTTGGTATGTCATTCCATGCCTTGAGTGTTGACCTGTACCTAGTTCGAATGACCATTCCTTTTCGGTCAATCGAACCAGGGAGTTTTGGTCTTCTATTTTCAAAATGGTTTGTCGAATCAAGCCACAGTTTTTTTTATAAGAAATGAATTCTCGAGGATTTTCTGGATTGGTTTGCTTTGCCCAATTGAGATGGGATCGTGGGCCATCAGTGGTGGTCTTGTGGGACACCTGATGTGCCGGTTTTGTCGAGATTTTTGCAGAGTTTTCCAAAAGAGATAAAATGGTTTGGAAAATTGTTTTCAAAGGATGAGATAGCCCATTTTGGAAATGGACTTCCGTGTTTTCTGTGTGTGGGCCAAGACACCGTGGGATCATGTTGTCAAGACTAGGGAATGTGACGACATTCTTGGGTGGTCAGGCACGTCTCCCTAGTTGAGGTTGAGGGTCGAGAGACCGAGGCGAGTGTTCGTCGGGTCTTAGAGATAGGATACTCATTGATTATCATTCGTGAGACCATGGTTGAGGTCCGTGAGTTGAGGTGTTTTGTGGCATAATGGGGAGGTATGATACTCCCGCTGTCGTAGTGAGCACTGAAGCTCGAGTGTGGAGGTATGAGACTCCATCCTGAGCACCATGTGGAGGACACTCTAAGGAGGCGTACCCTATGGTGGCCAATGCGGGTAGAACACGTGCACTATAGCTAGTAGTATCCTGAGAGACAAGACTACCTTTCCAGGGAGGGGTTGGCTTTGTGAGGGTTCTTGAGGCAAGAGAATCGCAGGACGATGATTGTTCCTGCACAAGGTGGGCTCATAGTGGCAGTGTAGTGCACTTCGATGGCTGCTTGTGGCTAGAGTTGGTTGCCTAGCATCAGGTCACCCAACTCACTATGTGTGGTTTTGGCCGTTGAGGGCCTTGCTTATGTTTTAGACTAGTAGAGCCATTGCTTGTTTGTTTGGCCGGTGTGGGCCATGTTTTGTGTGTTTTGGGCCTAGTGAGATTTTGCCCTGAGGGTTTTGGTGGTTTTGGAGAAAATGATTTGCCAAATGATTTTATAGGAAAATTGATATAATTTTGTCTTTCATCGTTTTCGTGGGGTGTGTGCTGGGTGACTTTTTTTACTCAAGCTTTTCTTCGTGGTTTTTGAGTTGCAGGTGCAGGCAAGCAGATGGGTTTTAGCATAGTGCACATGGTCTAGAGTCTTGTAGCCACACACATAGGTTCCTGGTTGTTGATATTACTGTTTAACTTTTAAATTTCTTGTAATTTAATTTGTTTTAATTATTATGGGAATTAAGGGTGATACAAATTTGTATCAAAGCACTAGGTTTACTAGGTTGCACTAGCCTAGGGTGTATGATCTAGAAACTCCATAGTTTTGCATGCATGGTAGTGTCTGCACCTGCTTTTCTTCATGATTTTTTGTTTGCTATTTTGTTTGTGGTGTATGTGTTTTGCCTCTCTCCTGTTGCAGGACACCTCCTTGTGGTTGTAAGGGTAATGCCTCTATCAAGGAATCCAAGCCTCGAGAGGAAGCAGGCGGATGGAGGGCTGTTCGTGCTGAACTACGGAGCTTGGAGTACAGGATCTCCCATGCTTTCAACAAGAGTAGTACTAGTGAGCTGTCAAGTGACCCGTGGCTAAGCCAATTCATGAAGCTTCATCTGTCGTCATTCAAGGGCAAGGTCAGTGCTGAGGAGAATGAGGCTTGACTGGAGAAGGTAGTGAAGATGTTAGAGAGCATGACATTCCGAGAGGAGCATTGGGTACGACTAAAGACTTATCTGCTAGATGGTGAGATAGATAAGTAGTGGAAGTCTGTGAGGTGGCTAAAGTTTCAAGACTCAGTAACTGTCAGTATCCAGTGGAGGGATTTCAAGGTGGCCTTCTATGACAAGTATTTCCTCACTCATGTGAAGGAACAACTTCGTCGAGACTTCCGAAGTTTGGAGTAGGACATGATGTTGGTGCTTGATTATGAGATTGAGTCCGCCCGGCTGGAACGTTTCGCTCCCGCCTACGAGTCTGAGGAGGAGTGGGTGCAGAGGTTCTTGGATGGCATAAACCCAGGACTACGTGTGGAGGTGATGGGCTATCGGTGTCAAACTGTGGAGGACATGATCGAGATGACCTATTTCTTCGAGGCGGAGCATAAGAAGTTTCTAGAGAGCATCCGAAAGAGAAGGGTAAGACTTCTTTTGCTTCTCAATTCTCTTTTTCCAGCCCTCCAAGCTCCAGTACTTTGGGTAGCCCTGAGAAGAAGTAGAAGGGAAGGTCTAGTGTTTCCTTTGCAGGTTGGTGTAGCTTTGTTGGGAGTAGCGAAGCTAGCTTCAGTCAGACAGGATTCAGTGCTCCCAGCGAGAACCAATGTTTCAACTGTGGTCAAGTGAGCCACGTTGCTGCTTAGTATCCTCATCCTCAGCTGACTCCAGCCCCAGTGGTGTGCAACAATTGCAGAAAGGTGGGATATGTTCAAAGAACCTGTCCAGAACCATCCAAGAAGGTAGGAAGCATGCCACAACAGTCGATGAGAGGACAGGTGTTGACCACTGTAGCTCCAAGCACTAGGACTTCGAGAGATGTAGTTGAGGATAAGGATGATTAGTTGCTATTGTGACCCTCTGTAATTGTTGTAATATTCTTTGTATCCTAGACAACTACTTGATGTGTGGATGTTGTGTTGCTGTTGTGCTTGGCCATTAGGTTATTTTATTGTGGCTGGTTGGATGGCCATGGTGTTGTTTAACTCAAGGAGTTCTTTCTCCTTCATCTCTGAGTCTTTTGCGGTGGAGATGGAAGATAGACTGGCTAGGTTGGCTTTCCATCTCAATGTGGTAACACCACTAGGGGAGCACAATTTGGCGTGGAAGTATCTACTGTCTATTGACTTGACGTTGAATGACAAAGAGTTCGACGCCAGCCTGATCGTGATAGGCATGCAGGAGTACGATGTGATACTTGGCATGGATTGGTTGACGTAGTAGTCCACTTTGGTTGACTGTGCTCAAAGGAGAGTTTATTTTGGATCTTGATGATGGATGTTTCTTTGTGCAAGGTGAGTGTCAGGGTGAGCCTAAGCTTGTCATTTTGGCTATCAAGGCTTATAGGTCTTTGGCCATAGGTTGTGTGGGGTACTTAGCTAGTATAGTTGCCTCCACTTCTCCTAAGTTGGGTGTTCACAACATCTTTGTGGTGTGTGAGTATCCTGACATTTTCCTGACAATTTCCCTGGTATGCCACCTTATAAGGAAGTAGAGTTCTTGATCGACCTAATCCCCAGTTCTGGTACTGTGTCGAAGCCTCCCTATCGCATGGCACTAGCAGAGTTGCGAGAGCTCAAGACTTAGTAACAGGAGTTGCTAGACAAGGGGTTTATCAAGTCGAGTGTTTCTTCGTGGGGAGAACCTATCTTGTTCGTCCGTAAGAAGGATGGTTCACTTCGACTATGTATTGACTACCATATGTTGAACCAGATCACAATGAAGAATAGGTATCCCTTGCCCCGCATTGATGACCTATTGGACCAATTCCAGTCTGCATCTGTATTCTTGAAGATTTATCTGAGGTCAAGGTATCACCTGTTGAGGATACAAAACTCAGACATTCAGTAGACTACTTTCCAGACGCAGTACAAGCATTATGAGTTCACGGTCATGCCCTTCGGCTTGACCAATGCACCGATTGTATTTATGGATCTGATGAATAAAATTTTTAGCCCTTTTATGGACTAGTTCGTTTTGGTTTTTGTTGATGACGTGCTAGTCTACTCCCCTGATGTGGAGACTCATGCCTTGCATCTGAGGGAGGTTTTGTATACTCTTAGGTGTCACAGTTGTACGCTAAATTCTCCAAGTATGAATTTTGGTTCAGTGAAGTTATGTTCCTTGGCCATTTGATTTTTGAAAAAGGCATCAGAGTGGATCCTAATAAGGTCGAAGTGATGAGCAGTTGGGAGCCACCCAGGAAGGTGACAATGATCAAGAGTTTCTTGGGTCTAATAGGCTACTATAGGAGGTTCATCTGGGATTTCTCCTCCATAACCACGTCTCTGACAAAGTTGACCAGGAAGGGAGTCCCGTTCTGTCGGGACTAGAATTATGAGGCGAGTTTTCAGGAGTTGAAGTCTCATTTGGTTTTTGCCCCTGTGTTGACTCTTCCTCTTGGAAGTTGCGACTTCACTATGTATAGTGATGCCAGTGGTGTTAGGTACGGTTGTGTTCTGATGCAGCATGGTAATGCTATCGCATATGCATTGCGCCAACTGAAGGATCATGAGAAAAACTACTCAACCCACGATTTGGAGATGGCTATCTTAGTGTTCACTCTCAAGCTCTAGCGACACTATCTATATGGAAAATAGTTTAAGGTCTTCACAGATCATCAGAGCTTGAAGTATATCTTCACACAATGGGACCTCAATCTGAGGCAACACTAGTGGTTGGAGTATTTGATGGACTATGATTTTAGTCTGTCCTACCACCTTGAGAAGGCCAATGTGGTCACCAATGCTTTAAGTCGGTGTACACACATGTTGGTGAGCCTAATGGTCAAGGAGTGGACCATGCTAGAGGATCTAGTGAGCTACAAGCCGAAGCGGCAAGCTCGGAGAACAATTAGTGCTTGAGTGGCCAACCTATCTGTTCGCCCCAAGCTAATGGAGTTTATCGTTGCCTATCAATAGCCAAATCCGTTTGTTCAAGCTGTATTTGGGAAGCTGGAGGCTGATGGAGAGCCTCACTTCTCTATTGGGGCATATGAAGAGTTGAGGTATGATATGTGTTTGTATGTGCCCCAGCATAAGGAGGCCAAGTAAAGATTACTCGATGAAGCTCATTGGTCTAGGTACACTATTCACCCAAGGAGCACAAAGAGGTACCAGGACCTAAAGCAGAACTTCATGTGGCCTAGCATGAAGAGGGATGTTGCTGACCATGTGGCAAGGTGTGAAACCTACCAGCTGGTCAAAGTAGAGCACTAGAGACCTAGAGGGACCTTGTAGCCATTGGATATTCTTGTGTGGAAGTGAGAGCACATCTCCTTAGACTTCATGACTAGTTTTCCATGCACTCAAAGGAAGAACAACACTGTATGGGTGATCGTAGATTAGCTAACCAAGTCTGTTCACTTGCTAGCCATTCGAGTGAAGCTTTCGATGCACCGCTTGACAGAGTTGTATGTGTCTGAGGTGGTTCGACTACATGGTGTTCCGATGTCCAATGTGTCTAACAGAGACACAACGTTCACCTCAAGGTTCTAGAGGACTCTACAGGAAGCCTTTGGCACTGTGCTCACTATATTATAGCATTTCATCCTCAGTCAAATGGTCAAACAGAGAGGACTATCCAAACGCTGGAGGATAGGCATGTTCCCTGGATTTACAAGGGAGTTTGTACGACCATCTGCCGCTGATTGAGTTCACTTACAATAACAGCTATCACTCGAGCATCGAGATGTCACCGTACAAAGCTTTGTATGGTAAGCCATGCAAATCGCCGGTTTGCTGGAGTGAGATGGTTAAGCATCAGTTGATTGGTCCTGTGCTTGTGCAATTGTACGAGGACATGGTTGATCTGATCCCTAACAGGCTGTTGGCTACACAAGGTTAGTATAAGAGTTATGTCGACTGGAGGCAGAGACCACTAAAGTTTCTAGTGGGAGACAACGTGTTCCTAAAGGTGTCACTGACTAAGGCCATCATGAGGTTCGAGAAGCGTGGGAAGCTAAGTCCTCGCTATATTAGCCCAGACCGAATTATCCAGAGGATCGATGAGGTTGCTTATCAGCTGGATCTACCACCATAGTTGTCGTCCGTGCACGACGTGTTCCATGTCTCCATGACGAGGAAGTGTTTAGCTAACACGTCTCATGTGATTCTCGTTCAGCCAAAGGGGCTCTAAGAAGACCTGTCCTTTGTGGAGGATGACTTCTAGATTGTTGACCGCAAGAAGTAAGTGCTACGGAACTATGTAATTCCGCTAGTCTTGGTGCAGTGGCGGCATCATGGAGCCAAGGAGGCCACGTGGGAGCATGAGGAAGCCATCCTAGCCCAATATCCGTATCTTTTCGCCCACTAGTGATTAGGATGCTTTATAAGCACAAGGTGGTTAGGATGTAATACTCATAAATTCATTTTGTAATTATTTACATTTTTAATGAATTTATTTCTAGACAGGTGTTACTATTCTCGAGGCTCGTTGTGTGAATTTATTATTTTTGGACTTGGGCCCTGTGGACTGGCTTATGTTTATGTGTTCCTGTACTTGTCCCCACATGGTTGGCATTATGCGTGGTTGGCACTGTGCGTGTGGTACTGTACTAGTGGGTCTGTGTGTGGGCCCTAGTGTGTGGGCCTGTTGGTGGGGTGGGTGGTTGGCATCGTGCTATGTTAGGTAAGGTGGGTAGATGAGGGCATGGCTGACTAGTTGATTCCTCGTGGCCACTTGCCTCTTCTGCATGCTTTATAAGCACAAGCCATGCACAAACCTTCGCCAACCTTCTCCCATCTCCTTTCCATCCTGTGTATGCCATCACCTCCTCCCTTCTTCTCCCCAAGCCGTTGGCTCCCTCTTCCACCTTTCTCCCCCACCCACCCACTTTCCCCCCATCTCTCCCCACTCTCTCACGTCTCTCTCTCACCTTCTCCCTCTTTCCCTCATCCTTTCCGTCCCCTGTTTCCTCCCCTATCGGTGGCATCACGAGATCAGAGGTTGGCGATGGCATGCGATGGTGCGTGGAGCTCTGGAGGATCGTCCCTGAGGTTAAGGAAGTTTTGAAGGAGCTCGGGGTCACTAGAGTTGGATGTGGTCAACTGGAGGATCGTCGGAGGTTGCGTATTTGGTACGCACCTCAATTCCTATTGTAAAAAGAATGAAAAATTATAGAAAAACTAGGAATGCATGAAATCTAGGTAAATTTACATTCCTAGAATTTATTGTGATTTTTGGTGAATTTATGGGACCTTTATGGCCATTAATGACGGTGGTTGAGTTTTGGGTCCTTTTGACCCTTCTGCCTTTGCAATTTTGTTGTATGAGCTGTGGTGAATGGATTTTGGTTTTGAATGTGTGGATTTGGAGTAGACTTGAGCATCTACAATATATGTTTTAGTTAAATTTTATAGTGTTTGTTTGGGGGGTCAGTCCCTTGGTCGCATTTTGGGCAATTTCGTAGACTTATGGCTGATGGCTATTTTCTACTTTTGCAGAAAACGGCATACCGAATCATTTTGGTATGTTGTTGTTTTGTCAATTTTGATCCTCTTGGTGTTAGTTCGATCATTCAAACCAAATTGGACTTCCAAAACAGGGATTTTTGATCAATTGATCTGGTTTTCGATATGTCGTTCCATGCCTTGAGTGTTGACCTATACCTAGTTCGGACGACTGATCCTTTTCGGTCGACCGAACCAAGGAGTTTTGGTCTTTTGTTTTCAAAACATTCTGTCGAATCAGGCCTAAGACGTTTTTACGAGAAATGGATTTCCAAAGATTTTTTGGATTGATTTGCTTTTCCCAATTGAGATGGGATTGTAGGCCATCAATGGTGGTCTTGTAGGACACCTGATGCGCTAGTTTTGTCAAGATTTTTGAAGAGTTTTCCAGAAGAGATAAAATGGTTTTCAAAGGATGAGATAGCTCATTTTGGAAATGGACTTCTGTATTTTCTATGTGTGGGCTGAGACACTATGAGATCATGTCATCGGGATCAGGGAATGTGATGACATTCTTGGGTGATTGAGCACGTCTCCCTGGTTGAGGTCGGGGGTCGAGAGACTGAGGCGAGTGTTCGTCGGGTCTTAGAGGTAGGATACTCATTGATTGTCGTTCGTGAGACCAAAGTTGAGGTTTGTGGGTTGAGGTGTTTTGTGGCATGATGGGGAGGTATGATACTCCCGTTGTTGCAGTGAGTACTAAGGCTCAGGTGTTGTCGGGTGTGGAGGTATGAGACTCCCTCTTGAGCATCGTGAGGAGGACACTCTAAGAGGGCATATCCTGTGGTAGCCAATGCAGGTGGGACACGTGCATCGTGGCTGGTAGCATCCTGAGAGACAGGATTGCATTCCCAGAGAGAGGTTGGCTTTCGGAGGGTTCTCGATGTAGGAGAATCGCAGGACGGTGATCGCTCCTGCACAAGGTGGCTTCATGGTGGCAAAGTAGTGCACTTCGGTGGCTGCTTGTGGCCAAAGTTGGTTGCCTGACACCGAGTCACCCGACTCACTATGTGTGGCTTTAACCATTGAGGGCCTTACTTATATTTTAGACTAGTAGAGCCATTGCCTGTTGGTTTGGCCGGTGTGGGCCATGTTTCATGTGTTTTGGGCCAAGTGAGGTTTTGCCCTGAGGGTTTTGGTGGTTTTAGAGAAAATGAGTTGTAAAATGATTTTAATGGAAAATTGATATAATTTTGTCTTTCATCGTTTTCGTTGGGTACGTACTAGATGACTTTTGTCACTCACGTTTTTCTTCGTGGTTTATGAGTTGCAGGTGCAGGCAAGAAGATGGGTTTTAGCATAGTACACATAGGCCAAAGTCTCATAGCCGCATACATAGATTCCAAGTTGTTAATATTACTGTTTAGCTTTTAAATTTCCTGTAATTTAATTATTTTTAATTATTATGAAAATTAGGAGCGTTACAAGAAGGTATCGCCATCGGAGAAGATTTTTTTCCCCTTTCAGTGTGAATGGTGCTTGTGCTGGGATGGTAGGATGTGAAAGGACATACCGGCGGCATAATAACTTCTTTTCGTTTTGCATGAAACGAAATCAAGGTGAAACACTTAACGATGTTTTAAAAATTGCTTAACTTATTAACATATCTTTGTTGCTTTTCAAGGGATTATTGGATGGTGAGGATACAAGCATGTGATTCAAGATCAACAGCAAAGATTATGGGCCTCACATACAAAAGTGAGGTTAGGCCTTTCTAGATAATGACTCTCTATATATGTACACAAACACACATGCACATACATACATACATACATTACACACACACACACACACATATATATATACACACACACCAACACACACACACACACACACACATACATACAGTAATGACCCACGTCAGTACCAATACAATCACGTTAGGCTAAATAATTTCAACATAATTAAATGCTAAATTACAAGAAATTAAAGGCTAATTTAAAGCATTTAATCCACTAAGAACCTACAGTGAATGACTATGAGACTCCAACTATGTGCACTAGGGACCACGACAACTACATGTCTGCACCTACAACTAAAAACCATAAGAAAAACATGTGAGTGACAAGAAAAGTCACCCAGCACGCATCCTACGAAAAACTTAGAAATCAAAACCAAACTTTTATCTTTAAAACACCATTTTCACCAAATCCACTAAGTCTAAAAACATGAGCCTAACTAGCCAAAATCACAAGTCTCAACTCTAAAACATTTTATATTTTCTTCTAAATTTACAAGCACATAGGAAACCATCCATATAGCAAAACCAAATCCTATTGGTAGAAACCGCCAAAAGACAGGCCACACTCGTCAAAACTACAAGCAAGGTCCTATTGGCCGCAAACCACAAACACACTAAGTCATGTTGCTTGACATCAATCAACCAACTCTGGCCACAAGCAACCACTGAGGTGCACTGCACTGCCACGGACTCGCCACCTTGAGAGAAGCGAATCCGTCATGGGTTCGTCCCACCTAGAGAACCCTTGAAGAGCCAACTCCACTTGGGAAAGTTGTCCTATCACTTAGGATGCTACCAGCCACAGAGCATGTGCGCTACCTGCATTGGGCAATACCATAGAGTCCATCCTCATGGCATCCTCCACATGATACTAGACTGAGAGTGTCCGTAGATACCCCGATTTTATAGTCACATGACAACAGACTCCTCTAGAAGATGCTCTGGCAGCAACCACCACTCCTAAACCCTAACTCCATCAAAACCCTAAGCCCACTAGGCCCACACAAGCCCACACTAATTTAATCTAGGCAAAAACCACTAATTAAAATCAAAATTAACCAAAATCCACTTAAGTCCATTTAAAACCCTAACTAACCAAGTAAAACCCTAATTAAAATCAAAATTAACCAAAATCCACTTAAATCCATTTAAAACCCTAACTAATCCAATAAAACCCTAATTAAAATCAAAATTGAACAAAATTCACCTAAATCCATTTAAAATCCTAATTAATTAAGAAGAACCCTAATTAAAAAATCAAAATCAAGTAAAATCCACTTAAAAACATTTAAAATCCTAATTAATCAAGTGAAAACCCTAATTAAAGTCAAAACCAAATAAAATCCATTTTTAAACCACTTTAATCCATTTTATTTCAAGGAAAACCTAATTAAACTAAAAAACCTTAATTAAAGCCCAAAAAACCTAATTTAAGCTAAAAACAACCAACTAAAATCCAAAACCCTAAAAACCCCTAAAATAATTAAAATTTTGAAAATTCTAATGTAAAACCAACTAATTAAGTCACCAAAACCCCAAATTAATCAAATCACCAAAAAACCCCAAATTAATTAAATCATAAAAAACCCTAAAATGATTAAAATCCTAAAACCCAAAATCATTTAATTAATCCCAAAAGACCTTAACTTAAAATCTCATAATTAAATTCAAACCTCTTAAACCCTAATTTAAAAACAATTAAACTTCAAAATCACAAAATCAAAATTTAACTAAAATCACCAAAACAAAATCATAAACTTAAAACAAAATTGAAAACTTAAAACAAAATCAAAAACTTAAAACAAAACCAAAATACTAAAAAAAAACCCTAAAAACCAAAAACAAAACTAAAAGCCCAAAAGGTCTGGCCCGTTAAGCCCATGCATTCATTACATCTTTCTCAACCAAAAAACTTAGGAAATGAAAAATAAAGGAATAGTGCTTGTTCCTCCCTGCACCATCTTCCCCACTCCCTCCTTCCCACGATCTGGTAAATTGTAACCACTAGCCACGATACCCTCGCGCCACCCATCCCTTAAAGACCTAGAGAAACCACCCAGGGAGAGGGATGGGAGTATCTAGATCGGAACTGAACGAAGAGTAAAGAGGAGAAGAAGGGAGGAACCACCAGAGAGATCGACGAGCCTCCAACCTCACCCCAGCAGTCTAAAAATCTTCTCCCTACACCCAAACAGCGAAGACACCCAAGCCACCTCCTCCACCTTCTTTTCTTCAACCCAGAAGCCTCTAGCCAGAGTGTCGCCAGAGAATCCAAGAGTCGTCGTCGAGCCGCCGGGAGAGGCACACCACCTAGGTAACCTCTTCTCCCCTCTTTTACAAGTCAGGCATGGCCCTTAGGTCTTATTAAGCATATAGAATAGACCGCGGTGGAGCGGAGCTTACTGCACACCGCCAACACTTTTCTCCGGTGGTGGGTTAACCACCACAGGAGAGGCTCGGGTCTCCCGACCTTAGGAGAGGGGCCTCTCCTCCTCTTCTCTCCTCCTCCTCTGGTTTCCCTCTACTCCAGAGAAGCCCCGCTGACGCTCAGCCAACCCTGTTGCCGTCGCCGCAATCAGCCGCTTCCACCGTCTGCTGTCGAGAGGCGTTGAAGTGGTCCAAGCGCCCCCTCTCCGTGCCATCGTGCCGGGGAGCATCGTCTCCACGCCACAAATGCCTTTGTGTCGCTCCGTCTCCGTCCAGGCCATTGTAGCGACGTCTCCACCTACGTCGTTCTCGTCGTGGGAGACGAAGGTGGGAGGAGCGATCTGGATCACCCCAGAGCTCGCCGCTGCCCTCTAAAGCTTCACCGTGCCCCCGTGATGCTTCCCCAACCATCGCCGCGCCGCTCTAGCCTCTGGGACACCGTTGCACCGCGCCATCGTCTTATCCATCGCCGTCCAGTAGGTACCACCGAAGCACGAGGTCAAGGGGAGGCCTCAGGATGGTTGCCGCGCCTCCACGATGGTTCCTCAACCACCACACGCCCCCCTTCGCTGTGGGATAGCCACCGGAGCCTCGCCGAAGAGATCGCTGGAGGGAGAACGCTGGTGATCCTCCAGTGATCTTCGAATGGTTTCCTTTTTAGATTAGGCCACTTTAGTTTAAGCTTATTTTTATTAGGTCCTCAATTTATTACATTTGAATCCTTTTTTATTACATATGGGTCCAAACATTTGCATCATAGTCCCTGTAGTTTTAAAATTCATTTATTTCTGTTATTTACTTTGTGAATCTTGCATGTGACCCCCTGAACGTTTTATTTTTTTTATTCATAACATATTAATGCATGTTTTTATCACATCAAAGTCCCTAGAACATGTTTTCCTTGCATTTAAGTCTTGAACATTTGCATTTAGCCCCAGAAGCTTTTTAAAATAAGTTTTCTCTGTGAAATTTGCATTCTGACCTCTGATAATTTTAAAAATCACACTAGTAATCATTAAAATTGAGTTTTTATCACATTTAAGTCCTAAACATCTGCATTTAGCCCTTGGAATCCTTTAAAATGATTTTCTCTGGGAAATTTGCAATCTGAGCCCTAAAATGTTTAAATTTCACACTAACTACTATAAAAATGGAATTTTCTTTGCACTTTGGTCCTAGTCTTTTGCATTGAGCCCCCAGAACTTTAAAAAATGAGTTTTCCTTGCACATTTTGCATCTTAGACCTCAGGAAACATCATAATTGCACTGACAGTATAAAAACCCAATTTTTATCACATTCAGGCCCTGATATTTTGCACAAAATTCCCTGGGTTCACATCAAACCATTCCTGAGCACATGCAATTTGCATATAGGCCCTTAGATTATTTCTAAATCCATCATTTAGGGTTTTAAATGTTTTCTTGCATATTTTGGGATATTTTTCACTCATTGCATTTCATATTTTGCATTTAATCATTGAAAAACATGTTTTCACCGAGATTTGATCCTTAGCCACACATTTTAGTCACATTTGCATTTATGTGTGAATTTTGCACTTTAGACCCTGAATTTTCAGGAAATTATCTAAGTGCAATTTTTACATCCCAATGCCACATTGACATTGGACCCATCATTTGCATGTTAGAATAGGGGTCATGAACATGTTCTTCATCCAGATTCTCATTCCCTTTTGTGAATTTTGCGTTTTGGCCCTTATGTTTGTTCTTTATTGTGTTTACATCATTTTGTTTTTCTCCTCCATGTTTCTTGCAAATAACATCTTCTAGACATTTGGGTACACATTTTGACATAACTTAGGCCATGCATCACTCCCATACAAGCATTTATCACATCTGGCTGGGGAAATGACCAAATTGCCCCTATGCCTACAATTCATGAGCAAACATCTCAATCTTTGCACTCAATCTGGCATAGTCCCAGTCTAAGTCATTCTTTAGAGTTTTTGCATATTTAGGCACTTATCCATGCATTCCATATCCTTTTTCCGCACATCTGTATTTAGCGAGCCGAGATCTCATGCTTTTTCTTTAGTGGATTTCTTTCTTCCCTTTGTCTTCAGAGTTTCTTATTCAATATCCGATTTGATTTGCTTTAATCCTACATTTCAGACTTTTTGATTTGATTTGGATTTCATCGCCCGAGGGCGTACATTAACAGGCCTGAGGGCTGACATTTGACCCCATCATGGATTATTTTTCTCCTTTTTGATTTTCACGACTTTTTCCATGATTCCGAGAACACGGGTTGACTCGACTTTTTATCCTTTTGACATCAACATGGTTTTCAGAGGTGCTCTTTACAAAAGCATCGTCATTTCATGTGATTTTATGCGATTTTGTCAATTCATGTGGATTTCTCCGTAATTTTTGCACATCGTCTTGCACATCCATCCAGTCTTGTCTTGGCATTCGTATCAGCATGATTAGAACACAATCTAGGCATAGCAAACATTCATTCAGCCTCTAGCAAGCGAATTAGACTAGAAAGACCGAGTTTCTCGAGCGTACGGGGGTGCCTAACACCTTCCCCGTGTGTAATAGGAATCCTTACCCATCCTCTGGTTAATAGACATCTGGCCTTCACGTTTGCATCTCACACATTCACTTTTTGTGATTTGTTTGTGGTTTTCCTCGTCTTTCCCTTAAAAGACTAGGTGGTGACTCTATTTCTCTCCTTTTCCTCCCATCTCGCGCCTTTGCCATCTTGGCATGGCTGTGGCCTCCTCCCTCTGGCGCGACCTTGCGCCGAATGGCCCCCGGGCCAGGGGCACGGTCACTGAAACTGGCAACTCCACTAGGGATACTTGAATCTGACTTTCAAGTTAGTCTTTTCACTTGCTTTTTGAGGCTTTGGTGTTACATGCTTGTTTGTTTGCCTTGCTTGTGATTGTTTGCTTACTTAGAGTGCCTTTTGTACTTTCTTTCACACATTTGCTCTGTCACTGCACACACATGCTATATATCTTGTCTTTTGATATGATGGATGTTTTCTTTCCACAATCATGATGCCATGACACTTGCACATGCCATGATTATGCCTTTTGTTTGTTGTTTGCTTGCTTGCTTGCCTTACTTGTGTGTTTTCTTCCCCTTTCGCACTTGACATGTCTAGGAGAGTAGAGACATATTTGTTTCCCCCTTCTGGTTAAAATAAAACACACAAACTCAGAGAACAATTAATAAGGCAAAACTAGAGACCAATTTGAACCCTCCCCTTGGTTAATAAAATGCAAGTAAAAGACACAAAAGCATACATGCATGATTCATTCATATAGGTGCATGCATTCTTCTCCCTTGAGTCTACCTACAGTTTGCAAAAGACAATTCTAGTAACCCATTCTATGGCTTTGGCGTGGGACGTGTTGCTAGTTTCTCCCCTTTTGTCCGGGGTCGTGTCGGTGCTAGTAGAGGTACAGCTCTATGCTACTACAGGAGATGAGGCCACCAACGCACCACCCATTCGCTGCCTGCGCTTTGCCCAGGATTTAGAGCGGGGACCTTTACTTTCTTGCCTGAGTCGGAGACCTATTTACCCATGTGTGATCTCGGAGTAGACGGCCCTCTAGGAAACATTTAGTTGGTGAGAGAGCGCATAATAGTTGCATCCATACGCATGTGCATTCATGCCACCATAATAACATTGCATTTATGTCTTGTTTTACTCACATCAAGTTTTCTTGATGCCTGTTTGTTTCTTTCAGGATAGCGAGCGAGTTCCTCTACTAGATCTCGAGCATCCCTGTTTTTTGATTTCCCCTTTGGTGACAGATCTCGCCCATCTTCTTTTGAGTTACTCGTCGCTGCTGACGATAGCTCGTCCGAGGACCCATCCTTGGCCTTATTGCCGCAGTCCAATTCTCACTTGCTCTCATTCCACCATGGCCCAACGCCCTAGTGTGCCTTTGACTTCTGTTTCTCCTAAGGTGACTGCCTCTGCGGCCCTCCTTTGACACTGATTTCTTCAGCCACTCCTCCCGACAGTCGTTTCCTGATGGTTGGGAATTCCTCAAGCGTCGAAAACTGGCAGGCTCACTCCACTGCAGAGTCGGTCATCAAGGCCTTCACTGTGACGGCCACACACATTCCAGAGACCCAACCCTTATCTTATCCTCTAGTTGGACCTACTACTTTTAGCACCCAACCACCTGTGACGATGTCTTTGTTAGGATCTCTCTCTACTAGACAGTTTGAAGTCCCACCTCCACTTGGATCCTCTATGCCTTTTGCTGTGGTTTCTAGTACTGTTACCGACGGGTCTCGTGCCCTCCTTGACCAGCAGCTTCTTGAGCTCGCTCAAAAGCTACAAGGCTTGGGATTCTACATCCTTCCAGCTTCTGCTGCTCCTCCGATGGTTCCAGAGGTCCTTGTGTTGCCGTCACCTGCATATCATGCTGCACCCACTGCACCACCCCTCTGGCCATCGCCCCAGCTTTTTTCGACTTCAATGGCGATGGGACCGGTTCCGCCTGTAGTTTCCTCTCAAGTCACCACACAGCCTTTCTCCTATGCACATGGTGACCAACCATTAGGTCTGGTAGGGGCACAGCACCCTCACATCTCATTCCCTGGATCCATCTCAGGACAGCAGCTGTACCCCACTCACACTACACCTTACGTAGCACATCACACATCTCCCCTTTCCTCCCTGCATCAGAACCAAGTTTCTACATACACCCCACAACACTTTGTACCAAGACACGGGTACGCCAACCATCATGCACTAACACCAGCAGACGCGATGGGGTGGGACCCATGTGGCGTACGCAAGACCGACCCCAACTGCATCACCCTCATCAGCCGCTCCAGATGCCCTCCATGCTAGGGTGGCGATCTTGAGAAAGCACTTCGACAAGTGTAGGGAGGAGACTGCCAGACTTACTAATTTCGGGACCTCTGCTACTTCCCAAAGGCTACTCTCCCACTGAACTTCTAAGTCTCGGATTTTGAAAAGTACAATGGTAAGGGCTGCCCTATCTCGCATTTAAGAGCGTACTGTGGAGATCTCGCACAGCTCCAAGCTGACGAGAGGTTACTGATCCGTCTTTTCCAGAAGAGTCTAACCGGTCCAGCACTGAAATGGTTTACCTCTCTAGATATGGCCCAGATAAAGACTTGGAACGACCTTAGTTAGGTGTTGCTGGAACAATACTCCTTTAACCTCAACTTGGTCCCTAAGCGTGAGGACCTTGTCTCCACCAAGCAGAAGCCCCAGGAATCATTTGGAGAGTATGTCGAGCATTGGCGCACTCTCGCTTCACAAGTTCGGGATAAACCCTCTGATGAGGAATCCATTGAGATGGTTATCAGGGAGCGCAGCCAGCCACTGGGGCCCTACTTAGCATACAACCCCTCACCACTTTCACATCACTAATCTGTGCATGCACTCGCATGGAAAGTTCACTACGTAGTGGCAGCTTCCCCGTGCTCACAACATTCTCCAAACAATTCGCGTCCTCTGCTTCTTTCCCAGGAACATGTGGTAGTAATACTAGCTTTGGCACAAATGTTAACGCCAATAAGAGGAGGGATCCCCCCCAGAACGCCGTTGCATACGTTCGACCTCCTGCAGCGCCTGTTGACACGGGACGCCCATCTCAGTAGCACTTCGTTTATGCACCCACACACAGAGCACCACGCACCTCTCATATTACCACGGTCGTCGAGCCAATGTATCCCGTCGCACCGCTTAGGCAAGGACCATACCAAGGTCACGCACGACCGCACCACACAGAGGGCTACTTCACACCTCTGGTCAAACCCTTGAGCGTCGTCCTCCCAAAGGTACAATGACTCCTAAAGTTCCCGGAAGTCCGCCCACCACCGTATCCACTATCAGGGTGGTACAAGGCAGACGTATTCTGCAACTACCATCGCTCCGCAGGGCACGCGATGGATAGTTGCTTTGCACTCTGGCATGCTATTCAGGACCTGATTGACAATAAGGTCATTGTCATTCACACTCAGCATATGGAATCAACAGCAGCACGAACACAAGCATCTACATCTGTCCCTGATCCCCCTAGCATTGTTAGACAGCCTCTCCCCGAGCATGACCGTTCAAATGCTCCAGGGACCTCTAAGATCCATGCTCTCTTTCTCACCCCGTCCAATGTTCCCACGTTGGACCCTTCAAACTTGATTCATGATTTTTCTACCCCATTTCCACAGTCTTTGTATCACTCTTTTCTCGAAGGGTCAAGCTCCACGGTGAATATGATCCAACTCACCGCTAGACCAGAATATCCAACAACCCTGTTAGCACACCCACCATCACCTAGTGCTCCAGTAATCCTACTAGCACACTCACCCCTACCAACCACATCAGTGACCCTACTAACATAACCCCCTCCATCTATGGCACCAGTCACCCTACTAGTTCATCCCCCCACACAGTCTCCCCAACCTATATCCCTACCAGTTTTACCGGATGCAGGCCTACCCTTTATTCGGCCAGAGCAAGTCACTAGGGCACCTGTGGTCATTAATTTGACTCAGAATACCCATCGCATGCCCTATAACTATGCCACAGAGATGTGTGGCGAGATCACGCGTTCAAGGCGAGTATACAGGGTCCCACCTCCTGAGCCTAAGCAAACCTGGCCTACTGTAGATCCACCACAGCTAGAAAGCCATCCAGTGAAGCCTACCACTGAGGAAGCCTTGACAAAGTCCTCTTCCACCACAGCTAAGCCTATAGTCGACATCACTACTCAACTTAAAAAGGTAAAGGCCGATATTTCCATTTGGGACTTGATTCACACTTCGACCGAGCACCGAGAGGCCTTCCTTCAGGTTTTCCAGGTAGCCTATGTAGCCCCTACTATAGAACCTGCAGTCCTTGAGATGATGGTAGGTATGATTGCCACACCATAGGTTATCTCCTTCATGTCCCAAGAATTACCTCGCACGGGGATTAATCACAACCAGCCATTGTTCGTAACCGTTCAATTTAAGAACTTCCACATTCCCCTTACTCTAGTTGATAATGGCACAGGCGTAAACGTTTGCCCCTTGCGTACAGCAATTGAGCTCGGATTCAAAGCCGAGGATATTGTGCTAGTGGTAAAAGGGATGACGTCGTTCGACAACACGCACCACATTGCGTTAGGCTTGTTGGTAATCCTCCTTGTCATCGGTCCGGCTGAGTTTGACGTAGAATTTTACGTCATGGATCTTGAACCTTCGTTTAATCTTCTGCTTGGGCGCCCTTGGCTCCACAAGCATCAGGTCATCCTGTTGACTCTCCATCGAATGATAAAGTTCAGCTGGGGCGATAATATCGTTACTGTCATGGCTGAAAACTTTGAGAAGGAGAAGATCGATGCAGTGTCAACCTTGTCCCATCAGACTGTCTACTTTGACTCCAAGCCCTCAAATCTTCTATTCCGGGTTAATCGGTTTGAGCCGGCTAATTTCATTCCCGAATTTGAACGTGGCAGCTACCCACTTGTCCGTAGCAACCCCTCCAAGATGGTCGAGAATTTATGTCGTCGTTGGGGATATGAGAAGGGGACACCTCTTGGGAAGTACGGTCATGGGATCACGGAGCTTGTTGCCGCTGAGGAACGAAGAGATCGAGTAGGGATCGGTTATGAATAGCTATGTCAAGACGAATGTTCACGAAACTTGCAAAAATCAAAGCTGAACCACTCTCCCGCTTGCACTAACTTTGTTAGTACAGGCATTCTCAATCCTGGGCAAAGTTCAGACTCGACGGAGCGAAAGCGAGACATCTCGTCAAGCGCAATCCAATGCGTAAGCATCAAGGACTACTGCTTCGAAGAAGACCCAGACATCACAATATCAGTTCCAACCACGACAGTTACAGCTCCCACCACGGTTTCTATTCCCACAACAGTTTTAGTTCCACTGCAACTCCAGTTCCAACCACAGTTTCAACTCCAATCACCGCAATATCAGTTCCAGCCGTATCAGTTCCTGCGATAGTCATGATGCCAGATGTGACAGTTCCAGTTTCAACCATAACTACAGGTCCAGTCACTGTATCAACAGTAGTAGATCCAGCTTCAACATCAGTTCCCATCACGACCTCAGTCACAACAATGATCCCAGAGGCTGGTTGTGAAGCCTTTATAGGACATCATGTGACAAATCCTCTTTCCCAGCACACTCTGACGCTAGTGATGCCTGCCCAAATCCAATTGTTCCCGTGGAGCACCGATCCCTACGCAGTACCATTGACATCCACTGGTGATGGTCCAGAGGATGCATATTATGTGAATCTCACATCAAACGAGGATGAAGGAGCAGTTGTGGAGGCACAGATGGATGAGGTACTCCAAAGCATGGAAGTCTTGTTTCAAGAACAGCCCGCCGTTTTGGTAGAGGATACCATAGTGGAAGTGAGGTGTCGTAAAGGCAAAGTAACAATGATCGAAGCAGCCTCTCCCTAACCACAGCAAACCCAGGACCGTTCCACAATATTGGTTCTAAAAGAAGGTGAAGAGACAATTTACTCTAGACCAGACGAGTTAATCACTCAGCAACCGGGAGGCCGGTCTAGATGGTACTAGCAACCCAAGCCCCACCTTACCCAAGGTGGGGGGCAAAAAAAAAAGACCCTGAGCTGAGCTTAGGGAAGAACGTAGGTGGTGTCACTCTAATCAGTCAGCAACAGGACAATCGCCAATCAATAGTACTCCTTGTAAATAGCAAAGAAAATCCAAAAAAATTAGAAAATCCAGAAAAGAAAAAACCAAAAAAATCAGCAATAAGTGAAGAAGCAGTGTCAGAGAGTTAAGAAACATTTAACTCAAGAGAAGATACAGAACAGGGTGACATAGAGAGTGCTTGCCGCCAGTACAAGAATACGAGAGTCAGTGTAACTCTCCTTCGGCATCAAAAGGGCCAAGCATCAGAGCAGATTTGCACCTTCGATACAGTGGATCCTACCTTCTAGAAGGAGATGTTGTCCGAGCTTGTGGCCTATGAAAATGAGGATGACAATGGTGCACTTGGGGATGAAGACGTGCTAGCGGAATTCCAGCACCATGATAATGACCCAGAAGGCCCGAATCTCCATGTGGAGGAGGAGACCGAGCTTGTGAACATCGGGACCACTAACGATGTCAAAGAATTACGCATCAGTGCAAAACTCACCTCAAAGTTAAGGGCAGAATTCATTGCCTTCCTCAAGGAATACATAGATGTCTTTGCCTGGACTTACAATGACATGGTCAATCTAGATGTAGAGATAGCAGTACACAATCTGCCATTAATGCCAGATGTCAAGCCTGTCAAGCAAAAGCTCAGAAGATGGCGACCCCAGTGGCTGCTTAAACTTAAGGACGAAATTATGATGTAGCATAAGGTGGACTTCCTTAAAGTCGTCTTATATTCAGAATGGCTTGCAAATGTCGTCCCAGTCCCAAAGAAGGGTGGACGGGTTCACATGTGCATTGATTATAGAGATCTCAACTAGGAGAGTCTGAAGGAGGACTTCCCCTACCTCACATTGACATCTTTGTAGACAATACAGCATGGATTCTCAAGCTATAATCAGATCAAGATGGCAGAAGAAGATATGGAGAAGACATCGTTCATCACCCCATGGGGAATCTTCTGCTACAAGGTGATGCCATTTGAGCTCAAGAATGCAGGGGCTACATATCAGAGAGCTATGACAGTGCTATTCCATGACCTCATGCACCAAGAGGTCGAAGTTTATGTTGATGACATGATAACTAAATCCAAAGAGCCCGAGGATCATCTAGCTTGCCTGAGGAAGCTGTTCGATTGTCTGCGCAAGTACAAGCTCCACCATAACCCCAGTAAATGTGCCTTCGGGGTTTCATCTAGCAAGCTTCTTGGCCACAGCATTAGCCAAAGGGGAATCGAGGTCGATCTAGATAAGGCTCGGGCCATAATTGACATGCCTCCCCCAACTACAGAGAAAGAAGTCAAAGGACTGTTGGGTCACCTACAATATATCAACCGGTTCATAGCACAGCTCACACCAATCTGTGAGCCGATCTTCAAGCTCTTGAGGAAGAATGCACATATCGGATGGAACGAGGAATGTCAGGCAACCTTTGACAAGATCAAGCAGTTGTTAGCCAGACCTCGAGTTTTGGTCCCATCAGAGCCAGGGCGACCCCTACTCCTTTATCTATCCGTAGCCCAACATTCCATGGGAGCAGTATTGGGCCAGCATGATGAATCTGGTCACAAGGAAAGGGTGATATATTATCTGAGTAAGAAGTTTAATAATTGCGAGGCCAGATACACTACCATAAAGAAGGTCTACTTATCTCTAGTCTGGGCAGCTCAATGCTTAAGGCATTATATGATGGCATACCCAGTCCTTCTTCTTTGTCGCCATGACCCTATGAAGTATTTTCTCCAGAAACCGGTGCTTGTAGGATAGTGTGTCAAGTTGCAGGTGTTGTTGTCCCATTATGACATCACCTTCATCACACAAAAATCCATAAAGGGACAAGCAGTGACAGACCATCTGGCTGAGCTACCTATACCAGAGTACCAACCTTTGAGGACCCAATTTCCAAATAAGGATGTGCTGTTCGCCAAGGATGATAATGATGAATCGGAGATGGCCGAGGGGAAGGATCAATGGTGCTTGTACTTTGAGGGCGCAGTCAACAAGAGAAGAATGGGCATCAATGCCGTATTGGTAGCCCCCCAAGGGCAGATGACTCCTTATGCAAGGAAATTAAATTTCAAATGCACAAATAACGAACTGAATATGAGGCGTGCATATTGGGACTTCAGATGGCCTTGGAGCATGGTGTTCGCAAGTTACTTGTGTGTGGTCATGCCATGTTAGTTATCGCACCGGTCAACGGCGACTGGAAGACCAAGGATCAAAAGCTCATCCAATACTATGCCCATCTTATGAAGCTTGTGGCAGAATTCCAAGAGGTTCATTTTTCTTTCATGAATAGGGCCAAGAATGCCTACGCGGATGCTTTGGCAACCTTAGCAACTTGGCTCTCAATACCAGAAGACCGTGCAGTAGATGTGTCAGTTACATGTATGGATCAACCAACACACTGCATGAGCATAGAAGAAGTAGACCCACAGGAAGAGCTCCCGTGGTACCATGACATTAAGGTTCTTCTGGAAACCGGGAACCTCCCTCCTCAGGTGTCAGCAACAGAAGCAAGGACACTGAAGCGCTTGGCGTCCAGCTATGTACTCGGGGCCAGTCATTTGTACCAGATATCCTATAACCAAATGCTCTTGAGATGCTTGGATAAGAAGGAGGCCGATGCCGTCATGTTACAAGTCCATGCTAGGAAATGCGGGCCACACATGAATGGAGTTCTGTTAGCCAAGAAGATCATGTTGCAAGGCTATTATTGGTCAACCATGGAGGCAGATTGCTATCAGTTTGTGCGAAGGTGTCATGCCTGCTAGATCCATGGGAATCTAATCCATGCTCCTCCTCAACAACTTCATAGCATGTCATCACCATGGCCTTTCTCTACTTGGGGAATTGACGTTGTCGGTGACATTCATCTGGCAGCATCTAATGGGCATCATTTCATTCTGGTGGCCATTGATTACTTCACAAAGTGGGTTGAGGCGGCATCATACAAGACAGTTACTGCTGCAGTAACAGAGAAGTTCTTCAAGAATAACATCATATCCCGGTATGGGGTCCCACACGCAATAATATCAGATAATGGGAAGATCTTTATAGCCAAGAGGGTCGAAGATTATTTACAGAATTTCCACATTAAGCATCACCGATCTTCACCTTACCATCCCCAGATGAATGGAGCGGTTGAGTCAACCAACAAGAACATTACCAAGATACTAAAGAAGATGGCAGAGACTCACAAGGATTGGCATGAAAGGCTTCCCTATGCATTGTGGGCATATCGAACTTCTATCCGGACATCCACAGGCGCCACACCTTTTTCTTTAGTGTATGGCATGGAGGCTGTGCTATCGGTTGAGGTGGAAATCCTTTCTTTGAGGATCTTGAAAGAAGCAGAACTAGAAGAGGCTGAATGGTTGGGTGATCGCTTTGCATAGTTGAATTTGATAGGTGAACATCGACTGCAGGCCCTACACCATGCCCAATGTTATCAACGAAGGATGGCAAGATCCTATCAGAAGAAAGTCCATCCCAAGGGCTTTGCGCCCGGAGACGTGGTCATACGAGCCATCCATCTCCCTGACTCCCACGGTAAATTAAGACCTAATTGGCGTGGCCCTTATATCATCAAATGAGTATTCTCCAGGGGAACGGTAATCCTCGAAGACATGGACCACATTGAGCAGTCAGAGCCAGTCAATTCATGTTATTTAAAGAAGTACTACCAATGATGGAGAGCCGCATCCTTACCTTGCAAAGCACTCTAGCTGCATTCACGCATGTTTTATTCGTTTTACTCACACATTTTTGCTTTTTTCTCAAACTCATGTTTATTTTTTCCCTTTGCACTCGTTATGCATGCATTGCATCAAAAAGCACAAAAAAGGAAAAAAAACATGCATCCATGCATAAGTGCATCTGCATCAAAGCCTGATGCTGAAAACCAGAATAGCTAGCCTGTTTCAGAAGGGTCTATACCTCTTCAGTTGACACTACCTAGACCTTCTAGTAGGCGAGGGAGCCACCACCCAACCATGGTCAGGTGAAATGTCCAAACTCCCCTAGGGACTTACACCTCCAGAGGGAGATAAAATGTTATGGGCGAGCATGAGTGTGAGCCAAATTGAAAAAAAAAATACATCCACAAGGGTATAAAAGAAAAAAGGAGACAGAAGTCGAAGACAGAAGCTAGCCTAAATTGAGAGAGGCAAGTAGGTCAACCCTACCCCCATCACATACCTTGGGAAGGAGTTGAAGCAAGCATCCAAAGAATCGAAATGACCAAAGGGACTAGCCACCCCTCACATACAATTCTAACAGTTCCCTCCAAATCCGGATGCCCATTACCCCCAAACAAGGGTTGGAATGAGCCTACAAGCCTAAGAGGGAGAAAAGAAATGAGTCAAAAGTTAAAAAGTAGGTTAAGTCCCCAAGAGTTTGGCACAGAGCCTAACCTACTGAATTACCTATTCTGGAGAGCCACCAACAGCCTAGAAGTCTGGGTAGTGTCTTGTGAATCGAG
Source organism: Posidonia australis (assembly GCA_024699735.1). Classification (NCBI taxonomy): domain Eukaryota; kingdom Viridiplantae; phylum Streptophyta; class Magnoliopsida; order Alismatales; family Posidoniaceae; genus Posidonia; species Posidonia australis. The sequence goes on from JAMKQA010000214.1 coordinate 31,558, forward strand.
GTCTTCCCCAACGGCATGACAGCCATTGTTAGCGTTCCACTTGGTTCTGAGGGTGATATAATATGACACTACCATTCCTGCATTCATTATCATTCATTCACTTTGCAAGGTCATGCTAGGTCGTAAGCTAGGGGCATGTCAGCTGCACTTTGGTTAAAAATCTAGCTGAGGTTGCTATACACCAGGGGCATGCCAGCTGCCTTTATGGTGATAACCTCCCTTGTGAACCAAGGGCATGTCAGTTGCCTATTGGTTGACCTACTTTGGGACATTATCTTCATTTAGGACACACTGACCGCTCTGTTGTTCAAGCCCAAGGAAGAGGACACTGGCAACCTTATCCCTCCAAGATCAAAACAGGATCTTTGGTAAATCCAAGAGAGATGAATCACAAGGCATGACGATTCATGGCGGAGTATTGGGGGGTTATAACCACAACATCCGACCTCGATCTTGTTCCGGCAAAATTAGCAAGATACTTTCCATGTCATGTACAAAGCTTCAGAGTAATCATTCCAGCTGTGTAAACAGTATCATAGAACTATAGTGTAGTCCTCTTGGGTTTAAGTGGAATGGTTGATCCCTTCAATACTCAATGACAGCTCTGTCACCAAACAATCCCGACCACCAGGGTTTGATGGCCTCTTCTCTCTGATTTGACACTTGACTTGGTCTTGTTGGTGGCATGGATCTTTTCTCAAGGCTTGGCGCCCGAGTTAAGCCGCTTAATAGCTTGTAGTTTGGATTGCTACGTAATGATGGTCATTGATTGGTTTCCACAACCTTGGATTACTCATCCTTATTTTCAAAGCATTTATACGGTACTTTCTATCTGCATCAGATTGTATGGAGCAAAGCCCTTTGTCTAATTGAAAGCAAATATTTTGATGATTTTCCATAGGAGTTTTGTTTCCTAGTTCGAAGTGGCCTGAGTCAAGAAAAGCTGAAGCTTCCCCATTTGATAATGGGTTTCCCCACGATGGTTATCCCGGCACATTGTTCAAATGTCCTCTGGAGGTGGATAGGGAAATTGACGGACAGTGATCGTGACTGTAACCATGCTGGCGAGGAGGATCGCAAAATAATGTGAAATCGGTCGGCAAAATCACGTCAAAAAAGCAAAATAAAATGCAGAATGTAGGAGTCGCCACCTAGTCTATTATGGAAGACAAGGAAAACCATAACATGAAAAATCATGCAAAAATAATAAGGACAAGTCTGCGAAAACCAAAGAAAGATGTGGGTAAGGATCCCTGTTACGCACGAGGAAGGTGTTAGGCACCCTCGTACGCCCGATAAAATCGGTCTTCTATGATTTCTCCAATGAAATGTTGGCTTTTCAGCCTCTTGCTATAGGCCCGAGGGCGATATGCCATGCCATGTTAAGTGCCTTATGCTAATAGGTGCATGATGTGTGGGGTGTGTCCTATGCTCAGGAATATCACTCTT
>JAMKQA010000215.1:0-38555 GCA_024699735.1 Posidonia australis
TTCCCCCTGCCGCATATTCACGTCCTCATAGACAATATCGTAGGCCATGAAATGCTTACATTCATGGACGGCTTCTCTGGCTACAACCAAATCAAGCTCGCAAAGGAAGATCAAGAGAAGACCTTGTTCACGACTCCATGAGGGACTTACTGTTACATTGTCATGCCCTTCAGACTAAAGAATGCTGGAACTACCTACCAGAGGGCCATGATGGCAATATTTCACGACATGATGCATGATTGCATGGAGAGCTATGTGGACGACTTGTTGGTGAAGTCAAAAACAAGAGAAGGACACTTCAAAGCCCTAGAAATAGTACTCCAGAGGGTAGACCAATACAACCTTACAATGAATCCCAAGAAGTGTGCCTTTGGAGTTACCGCTGGAAAGCTACTCGGATTCATAGTAAGCAAGAGGGGAATAGTGGTAGACCTTGTAAAGGGCAAAGCTATAACAGAGATGCCACCTTTGAAGAATATCAAGGAGCTCAGAGGACTCATAGGAAGGCTGCAGTTCATCTGAAGATTCATCTCCCAACATGCAGAGAATTGCAGACCCTTCTATGAGTTATTGAAAGGTGGTGCAGAATTCAAGTGAGATAAGGCTTGTCAAGAAGCATTCAATGACCTGAAGCTCTACCTCCTCACACCTCAAGTACTCGTAGCACCAGTGCTTGAAAGACCGCTTCTACTCAATCTGGCGGTTACTGACAACTCCGTGGGTGTCGTCCTAACCCAACACGATGAAGTAGGGAGGAAATAGAAAGCTGTCTACTACTTAAGTAGAATATTTGTTGAATACGAGAAGAAATACTCCCAGACCGAGAAACACTGTCTAGCGCTAGTCTAGGCCTCTCAAAAGCTCAGACACTACTTCCTAACGCACAAAGTCTGTTACATAGCCAAGATGGACACCATTAAGTACATGTTCGAGAAGCCTACACTCTCCGGAAGATTAGCAAGATGGCAGATGCTCCTCAAGGAGTTCGACTTGCAATTCGTCATGCAGAAGGCAATAAAGGGACAAGCGATCGCAAATCAGCTCATTGGACTACGCTTGTCAAAGTACCAACCAGTCTCAACTAACTTCCCAGACGAAGAAATTCTTGCAATCAATAGCGTCACCCCACTAGTCAGAGAATGGACTCTCTACTTCAATGGGGTGCTCAATTCGCAGGGTGTCATAATAGGGGCAACGCTCCTCACTCTAGAAGGTGTCACCATCCTTTTTGTGGTGCAACTAGGCTTCTCAGCAAGTAATATCGTAGCAGAATATGAAGCTCTCATCTTGGAGTTATGAACAACTCTCGATCTAGGGGCAAGGAGACTGAAGGTAGTAGGAGACTCATAGTTGGTCATCCGGTAGGTCCTCAGCAAGTACAAAATCCTCTGGCCAAGGCTCCGAGAATATCGCAACATAGCGCGGGCCTTGCTGAAGAAGTTTGACTCTCTAGCTTCACTCATGCTAGAGAAGCAACAATAGTGGAGTCAACTGTAAGAAGCAACAATAGTGGAGTCAACTGTAAGAAGCAACAACATCTTGGCTGACTCTCTAGCTTCACTCATGTCATCATTCCCCTTCCACCCTGAAGATGACAAGCAAACCATCATGGCACAGAAGGTCAACTCACCAATAGTGGAGTCAACTGTAGAATGGATTCAAGAACTTCTAAAGGAGTCGTGTCAAGAGAACATGTTGCACATCGAAGTTGTTATCAAGGGACTGTAGAAGTTAACGACAGAAACCCATGGTATTACGACATCATGAACTACATCCAGGAAGGCACCTTCTCACCATTTGCTACTTCCAAAGATAAAGAAGCCCTGAGGAGACTGGCTACCAAGTACTACATCAAGGCCAACACACTATTTCAGAGGACGCCACTTGTCATCGAACTTCGATGTGTGGATACATTAGAAGCAGCCAAAATCCTCAAGGAAACACATGAGGGAGCTTGCGGAGGCCACATCAACTCTCAGGCCATGGCCAAAATGATCATCAGAAGAGAATACTATTGGCCTACAATGGAAGCTGATTGTATGGATAAAGTCAAACGATGCAAGAGCTGTCAACTACATGTCAACAAGATCCATGCTTTAGCCTTAACACTCCACGTGATGTTAGCACGCTTGCCCTTTGCTATGTGGGCCGTCGATGTGGTCAGACCCATCAAGCAAGGAAAAGGAAACACTTTTATCCTCACAGCAACCGAGTACTTCACCAAATGGGCTGAAGCAAAAGCGTTCGTGAATATCAAAGCCACAACCTTGTGCCGATTCATTCAGAGAAACATCATCTCTAGGTTCGAGGTTCTTAAAGCCTTGGTAGCAAACAACAGGCCAATCTTCATCTCAGAGGAGTTCACTAGATTGTGCAAAAAGTTCGGTATCACTCTACATCATTCCTCTCCTTATTATCCTCAAGTAAATGGCCAAGTGGAAGCTACTAATAAGACCCTAATAAAAATCATTAAAAAGACGCTAGAAGATGCCAAGGGATCAGATTGGATAGATAAGTTAATTAATGCTCTATGGGCTTACTACACCACCATAAGGATGACAACGGGTCAAACACCTTATGCCTTGACTTTTGGAATGGAAGCAGTAGTCCGAAACAAAATCTTGAACCTCTCATTGAGAATACAGGTCGATGTAGGAATGTCTATTGAGAAAAAGAGGCAGGCATTTATAACGCCCCACATTTTCCATAATAATTTAAAATAAATTAAATTACGGGGAAATTAAAGCCCAATAGAAAATATCTAACTACCAGAAACCTGTGTGTGTTGCTAGGAGACTCTAGACTATATGCACTACGCTAAAATTCTGTTGCCTGCACCTGTAACCCAAAACTACAAGGAAATCGCATGAGTGACAGAAGTCACCTAGTACACACCCTAAGAAAAACCACGAAAAACAAAACTATAATTAATTTTCCTTTTAAATTCATTTTGCAAACCATTTTCTCAAAACCTCACAAATCAAACCTACACCAGCCAAAACCACAATCGGGGCTCTACCAGTCCAAAATTACAAGCAAAGGTCCTCAATGGCCAAAACCACACACAGTGAGTTGGGAAGCCCGGCACCAGCAACCAATCTTTGGCTACACAGTCCACCGAGGAGCGACCACGACGTTTTGCATTGCCACGGTGTGCCACCCTATGCAGGAGCCAACCATTGTCCCGTGATTCTCTCATTATGGAGAACCCTCACAAAGCCAACCCCTCCTTGGGAAGGCTATCCTGTCTCTCAGGACGCTACCAAATACGGGACACGTGTCCCATCCGCACTGGCCACCATAGGGTCCGTCTCTTCACGGTGTCCTCCACACACGGTGCTCAGGAGGGAGTGTCATACCTCCACACCCGACGACACCCGAGCCTTAGTGCCCACAGCGACAACCGGAGTATCATACCTCCCCGTTATGCCACAAGACACCTCAACCTGCGAACCTCAAACCTATCCTTGAGACGATAGTCAAGGAGTCTCATACCTCTAGAACCCAACGTCTCTCAGCCTCAGGTATCTCAGCCCTTGACCTCAACGAGGGTGACATGCCCAACCACCAGAGAATATCTTCACATTCCCTGGTCCCGACGACACGGTCCTTGTTACGCCCCACATTTTCCACAATAATTTAAACAAATTAAATTGCAGGAAAACTAAAGCCAAACAATAAATATCTAACTACCAAGAACCTGTGTGTGCGGCTAGGAGACTCCAGACTATATGCATTATGCTAAACCAACGCATGCCTACACCTGCAAACCAAAACCACAAGGAAAACGCATGAGTGACAGAAGTCACCCAGTACGCACTCCACGAAAACCGCGGAAAACAAAACTATAATCAATTTTCCTTTAAAATTCATTTCGCAAACCATTTCTCAAAACTGCGTAAACCAGGCCCACACCAGCAAAAACCACAAACCGGGGCTCTACTAGCCCAAAGCCACAAGAAAAGGTCCTCAATGGCCAAAACCACACACAGTGAGTTGAGAAGCCCAGCACCAGGCAACCTAACTTTGGCCACACGCAGTCTACCGAGGAGCGACCATGGCGTTTTGCACTGCCACGATGAAGCCACCTTATGCAGGAGCGATCACCGTCCCGCGATTCTCCCAACTGGAGAACCCTCACAAAGCCAACCCCTCCCTGGGAAGGCTATCCGGTCTCTCAGGACACTACCAGCTACGGGGCACGTGTCCCACTCACACTAGCCACCACAGGGTACGCCTCCTCACGGCGTCCTCCACACATAGTGCTCAATGAGTGTCATACCTCCACACTCGACGACACCCGAGCCTCAGTGCTCATAGCGACAGTAGGAGTATGATACCTCCCCGTCATGCCACAAGACACCTCAACCCACGGACCACAATCCTAGCCTCGAGACGACAGTCAAGGAGTCTCATACCTCCATGACCCACCCCTCTCAGCCTCAGGTATCTCAACCCCCAACCTCAACCAGGGAGTTGTGCCTGACCACCCGAGAATGTCGTCACATTCCCTGGTCCCGACGACACGATCCCACACTATCTCGGCTCGCACACAGAAATCAGGAAAACATTTTCCAAAACAAGCCAACTATTTCCTCGAAATCCATTTTCCAAACCATTTTCATATCCTTTAAAAATTCTTCCAAAACCTCGGCAAAGCGACGCGTCAGGTGTCCCAGGAGACCACCGTTGACGGCTCACAATCCCATCTTACAGGGACAAAACACGACAATCCAGAAAATCCTCGGAAAACACATTTTATAAACTCATTTGGGCCCAGAATCGGCATGGCGAAAATAGGTTCAGTATGCCAAAAATCCCTGATTCGATAGACTGGTCTGGATCGGTCGACCGAATCGGGTCAACGGTCAACACTCAGGCCAAATTCTGTACATCGAAACTGGTTCAGTTAACCAAAATCTCCTGATTCAGGCGACCGTCCAAAATCGGACGACCAAATTTCGACCAGAGGACCAAACTGACAGAAAAATGGTCTACCAGACGAAATCGGTATACCGAAATTCACTGATTCGATATGCCGTTTCAATTCGGTATGCTAAATTTTGCAAAACCAGAAACTACCCAAACCCTACCGTCCGAAATCGCCCCAATTAGGACCTCCGATTGTACCCCCAAAACAAGCACCAAGAATCTTGCATAAAACATAAGATGTAGACCATCGAGTCTACTCCAAAACCCAAAAAACAAAACTAAAATCCATTCACCATGCATCAAGATATAAAATCACAAAGGCAGAAGGGTCAAAGGGACTCAAAACGCACCAACCATCATAAATGCCAATAAATTCGCCATAAATTCTCAATAAATCACAATAAATTCTAGGAATGCAAATTTACCTAGATTCTATGCAATCCTAGCATTTTCTACTAATTCCATGCTCTCTATTACATGAAGTGGAGATGCGTACCTGAAAATGCCTTCGACAAACTCCGACCGACCCCCGGCGAACTCCAGCGCAACCACGGCCTCGCCACGACCCAAGCTCCACGCACCACCCAAGCCACTACAACCCTTCCATTTCACTCCCTCAATCTCTCTCTCTCTCTCTCTCGACGTGTGATGCATGGGAAAGACAGGGGAGACGAGTGGAAGGAGAAAGGGGAAAGGAGAAGGGACGGAGAAGGAGAAATGGGGAGGAAGGGAAAGAAGGGTGGGGAAGAGAAGAGACGCGCCGCTGAGGAGGAGGAGAAAGGAAGAAGAAGGAAGGAGAAGACGGCGATGAGCGACGAGGAGTGCGGTGCGGATTACAAAGCCTGCACCCGCAGTAGCTGAGAACGTGCTCACCAGCACATCTCAGCCACCGGTACACTACACGAGCAACCAATCACCCCGCCCAACCACCACCCCATGAACGAGGGCTCCACGTGGACCGCACACTTGGGCCCCACATGGACCCACACCCGGGCCTCACAAGCGAAGTGCCACAATGCACAGTGCCAAGCTACGTACAAGGACACGCAAACAGAGGTCAGTCCACGAGGCCCAAGCCCAAAAGTCCAAAACCACACAACGGGCCTCAGAATAGTAACACCTGTCTAGGAATAAAAATCATAAAATGTAAATAATTACAAAATGAATTTTTTACGAGTGTTACAGTCGTACACTATCTCGGCCCGCACACAAAAAACTAGGAAAACAATTTTCCAAAACAGGCTAACTATCCCTTTGAAATCCACTTCCAAAACCATTTTCATATTTTTGAAAACTCTTCCAAAACCTCGACAAAATGACGTATCAAGTGTCCCAAGAGACCACCACTAATGGCCCACAATCCCATCTTATAGGGACAAACAAGCCAATCCAGCAAACCCTCAGAATTCAGATTTTATAAACATATTTGGGCCCTGATTCGGCATGCCGAAAATTGGATTCGATATGCCAAAATCCACTGAATCGGTCTACAGGAAGGATTCGACAGGCCAAATCGACCAAAGGACCAAAACTATCAGGAAAACAGCATGTCGAACAGATTAGCTATATCAAAATTCACTGATTCGGTATGTCGTTTCCACTTTGGTATGCCGAATTTCGCGAATCCCAGAAAATGGCCCAAAACCTTACTTTTCAAAATCACCCAAAGTGGGAGCTTCGATCTAACCCTCCAAACAAACACCAAAAATCTTGCATAAAACATAAGATGTAGACCCTCGAGTCTATTCTAAAACCCAACAAACAAAACCAAAATCCATTTACCATGCATCGAGATATAAAATCGCAAAGGCATAAGGGTCAAAACGACCCAAAACTCAACCACCGACATAAATGCCCATAAATCCACCATAAATTCTCATAAAATCATAATAAATTCTTGGAATGTAAACATACCTAGATTCCATGCAATCCTATTAGTTTCTACCAATTTCATGCTCCTTATTACATGGGTTGGAGATGCGTACCCAAAACAAACTACGGTGAATCCTCTGGCCAACTTTGGCGACCACGACGCAACCACGGCCATGCCACAACCAAGGGACCACTCCACCCAAGCTCCACACGCCACACGAGTCGTCGTACGTCTCCACCGGCCCTTGAGCACACTAAATGGAGAGGAGAATGCAGGGTGGAGAGGAACAGGGGAGGGAGAGTGAAAAAGAGAAAGGGAGATAAATACGGGAAAAGAGGTGGAGTGAGATGGAGGGAGGGAGGGAATGAGTGGAAGGAGAAGGGAAGTGGTGTGCTCGGGACAGAGAGAAAAGCATGGGGAAGAAGGGAGAAGCTTGGGTCATGCATGGTAGTGAGTCTTGGCTTAAAAAGCCACGTAGAGAGAGTAGGTGGCCGCATGCATGCAACCAGTCAGCCACGTGCACACCCACATTTCCCTCAGCTGCCAGCCTCGCTAACCACCGCACGGACCCAACAACACACCACAACCAAGACACCAATTGCAAGTCTCAACAACCGGCCCATAACACGGGCCCCACACGGACCCCCACACCTGGGCCCCACACGCACAGTGCCAAACCACACACTGGGACATGCAAATAGAAGCTAGCCCACGAGGCCCAAATCCAAAAGCACAAAACCACACAATGGGCCTTAGAACAGTAACACCCGTCTAGGAATAAATTCATTAATATCTAAATAATTACAAAATGAATTTTACAGGTGTTATAGCATTGTAGCTCCATTTGAAGCTTTTGGATGAAAAGCGGCTCGCAGCTGCCGAGCATGCATGTGTCTACCGACAAAGAATGACTAGGACTTATCAAGAAAAAGTAATTGAATGTAGATTTAACATAGGTGACTTGGTACTCAAGGAGGTGTTACCTATCAATAAGCCACATCCAAAGGGAAAGTTGAAGCCAAACTGGGAAGGGCTATGTTGTGGTGGCTGCATATCCGGGCAATGCTTATCGGTTATCCCAAAATAGGATAGAATTGCTTGATCCCTGGAATGCAATGCACTTAAAAAGGTACTACCCTTGATCATCATGACAACATCTAGAGGTGACCTAGGTCCTAACTCTAAGCTGGAAGGAAGGCCGCATTTGAGGTCTATAGGAAGATTAATGCTCAGGGTAACCCATACTTTGCCTTGTCTTTGCACATACACTGCATGGGGAGGTAAAAAAGACGCAAGCTCGGAGCTTAGGCAAATCATAAAACTCGCTCGCTCTGTATAGTGTGGCCTTCTAACATAAGTCTGAAAAGGTAGTGATGGAGGAGCGCACCTAAACTAAACAACTTAGAAAGCGCACAAACACTACAACAAAATTATATACACGCAATAAATTATTTCATTGCGAAATGTCATAGTTATGTTGCCAATAGTGCTTGATAATGGATATTTTGTTGCCAAATCTTTGTATCAATTGCTCTAGTTGCTAAAGGTTATTGATAACGAAATTTTTAATTATTTCCATTGCAAATTGTTAATCTCTTAACATCTTTTAACGGAGGGTAACAGAATTTTAGTTGGAAAGTATAAAATTTATAACAAATATATTCCATTACCAAAATTTTTGTTGCCTATAATCAATTTTCTTGTAGTGAAAAGAGGGGAGTGTATGTAAAAGTCAAGTACGCCGTCATAGCATAAGTCCAAGAAGGCAGTGATGGGCTGATACTCAAAATAAGGTGAGACAACTAATGAATAAGTAGATGTGCCATCATAACATAAGTCCAAGAAGGCAATGATGGACGGGCATATATTGAAAAATAACTAGAAAGGGGAACCACAAAAGAAAAGAAAGAAAAAGAAAAGAGTGGAAAAGGTTGAAAGAAAAATCAAGAAAAGAAAAGCAAACCCCAAGGATTATGAATGCGCATTAGGGCCAACCACCAGCAAGCAGGACTAAATCTAAAGTCGACATCGAGAGCCTGTTGAACTTTTAAGCCTCCTCCATTCTCTTTCACACCCACAAGCAAAGAGCATGAAGCCCAAGGCATTTAACGACCAAATAGGCTAAGAAGTGGAAAGTTGGTAAGGCTTGTGACATGGAACAAAAGTTTCTGAAAGGTGTAGACATGACACAAGGGACACACCCACGACCTTAAGGGAAAACTTAGAATAGCTAAGGCAAACCCTAGGCTAAGGCTTGAAGTAGATACCCATCCTTCTCCAATAGAAAATTAGGAAAAAAACACAAAAAAATAGAAAATCAAAAAAAAAAATCAGGAAAAACCCAAAAAAATAGAAAATCAGAAAAAGCAAAAAAATATAGAAAATAAAAAAAAATAGAAAATCAGAAAAAAAAACCCACAAAAAATAAGAAAAAAAATTAGGAAATCTAAAAACGGAATTAGAATCAAAGCGATGGCATCTACCCTATATTAAAGTGAAAACTAGTAAGTAGGAAAACTGGAATTAGTCTGGCCTATGATGCAACAATCGACTCACTCAGCTTAAGAGTTAACGTCCTATTCAAGTGTGTTTCACAGCTTGGGTGCATTTTCTCAATAAAGAACCTTGTCTTAACAGCGGTCTCTAGAGCATCCATGGATGACTGATAATCGACGTCCATTGGGCTTCGATTTTTCATCCCTTTAGCTGAGGTGAAAGACTAATTCCCTCCACCTCATCTTTGACGCTGAACAATGACTAAATTTGCATAAACAACATAATTGCATAACAACTTAGTCAAATTCTCAAAGGTCAGGAAGGTATCCCTTTTGATTACTAATGAATATCAAGTACATGTGCAGAAAAGTACAAAACATATCCACAAGAGCATACCCTTGAACCAAAAAAAAAGAAAGAAAAAACAAACGATCTCAAGCATTGCCCGCCGACTCACCACTACCCTTGTGCCCGTCAGCTGGAGGCCTTAGAGCAGGCTACGCTATCGATGATGTAACCGCACGACTCTGGCTCCGATCCCGAGATCCCCCCGAACACAGCACGGAGCAGCCCAAGGTGAGGAGAAGATTGTGCTCTAGCAATCTGCTAGGCCGATAAGACTCTGGAATGTGTTGACACTGAGGGAGCCGTAGCAGATGGTGCTCAAGGAAAGAAATTGGCATCAGGAAGGACTGCAGTAACTGCTGCCTTAGCCTGTGCCTCCAAGGCTAGTACCTGTTGCCCGAGATGGTCGCTCAGCTCTGAGAAAGATCAACAGATGTCAAAGTTGTTAATAAATAGTAAAGGAAAGAAGGAAATTCACTAGCAGCCACGTACCCTCCTCGAGGAGTCGGCCTCAAAGCGAGCCCTTGCCTCCTCCTCTTCTAACTCACGGACACGATCGGTGTGTTCTTGCTCCAATTGACAAAGGCACTCTTGGAGATCCTTGGCACGCCCAAACGCCTCGTCTAGCTGGCTCTAAGTAGGACCCGTAGAAGGAGGAGTGCGTATCAAATCCATCATGGCCTGGATCTACCAAACAAATAAAGATATCAACGTTTTAGATTCATGGTAACTTAAAAAAAGTGAAAGAAAGGGATACCTTAGCGTCATGGGCCTAGACCTCGTCTTCTAACGAGTCTTTAAGGGTGGGAGGCAGCTAGGTCTGAAGCAGGAGCAGGTTCTGCACTGGTTGAAGCCCCACCAGCTTGTGCAAGAACAAGAAACATTGGAAAACAGTCCTGAATTAAAAGAAAGTAAGTACCTAACGAGAGAAGCTCACCCGCGCTTAGAACTCGTGTAGCTGGGACAATAGTGAATCTCACTCTCGAGTCAACTCCTCGATCCTTGTCGAATCCTGCCACTGCCTTAGTCATGCCCTCTGTGGCTGCCATCTGCAAGACAAGAGAGTGTGCACTAGTCAATAAGCAAAGGAACATACAGAAATAATAAATAAACAACATACGAGCTCGTGGATGCGACCATAGGTGGCCGCCAGCTCCTGCCGTAGGGACTCAACACTACCAGACGAGCTGAAGCCAAGGCCCATTGGTAGGTTCAAGCGATTGTAAAAAAGCGACCCGTGGAAGGAGATCAGGTAAGCAAACGTCGCATTGAACCACGACTTCCACACAGCCTCAGTGTTTGCCGTGCAGTCGGAGGAGGGAACAGAACCTCCAGAACGGCTACACTTTAGCTCTGAGGTGAACTTGTCAACACTATTGCCTAAGCTCTCTGATCGAGTAGGAGGGCACAACTCCAAGACCATTTAACATAAATCGAATTGCCTCAGAGCTCGTCTAACCTGCCTGAAGCAGCAGGAGGAGATATGGAAGATCCATAGCTCTCAGAAGAATAGGTGAGAACCTCGTACGACGGTCTCCTCTGCAGCATGCTCGTCCATAGCCTACAACTGCCATATCACTTGTAAAACAAATTGGTTAGAATCTTGGAACACTCAAAATAAAAAAAAGATAGTAAAACTAGACACTTACCCACTCCTTAGGAAGGATCTCTAGGAGAAAGCGGCCCAAATGGTGCACAAGCCTCACCCTTTCAGGAGCTAACTGCACGTCACTCCAGCGACAGACCTTTGGAAACTCGATCGGCCCATCAACAGGCTTGCCAGGCCGTAAGTGATGAAAGTGCTCATAGATCCAAGCCTGCAACGTCAAGAATCAAGCATCGAAACATATACAAGAAGCAGGCATAAAACTAAAGTAATTGAACTTAAACATCACTGACCAAGAACAGAGAGAGACAACTAGAAACAGGGGTCTTTCCAAGAGAGAAAGACCCCAAACGAAGCTGCAGGTATGCTCATACGGTCGACCCCCAGGAGTACGTGCTGATCCGATCAATGTCCACAAGGAGGGGAGCAAAGGTCATACGCAGCAGCTAGGAAGACATGCTAGAGAATAGCTAGTGGAACAGAATCAACAAGAAGACCCACAACTGTTGGTCTACCACCACAGGGACGCTAGTATCTGCAAGCAGCAAGTCCTCAAGGTGGTGTGTCAACCATCCAACATTGACACGGGTGTAGTATCATCCAGAGCGAGGAGGACGCTGACCATAACAAGCCTCTAGAATATCGCAGTAGTCCATCTATAGCTCGGCAACTACAGGCTCGTCATCAATCCGCAAGCCCACTAGTTTGACTACATCCTCCAAGGTGATCATCATCTCCCCAACCCATAGATTGAAGGTACCAGAAGCCACGTAAAACCTCTCAGCAAAAGGAGCCAACAATCCTAAGTGGATCTCAAACAGGCGAATCTGCAAGATGTGTTCAAAGCCCATATGGTGCAATCGATCCTTCTGGAACTTGGAGAGATGGCTATACATGTCGTGGAGAAGATCCCAGCTCGAGTGAGTACGACCAGAAGAAGGCATCTGAGATAGACCAACAAAACTTAAGTCAATAAACCACAAACAAATAATAAAAATAAAGCACTATTAACTTAAAACCAACTTGGCCCATCTTTGCAAGATCGGATGCAGTCCAAGCCCTCTTGGGAGGGGGATAGACGGGAACCTCGCCTAGCTCGGGGAAGCCCTTGTCAACTAGGCCCTCATCCACCTCTATCCTGGTAGAAGCCCGCGTACGTAGACACCTCGCAGTCAGCTTGCGAGGATGAGAGGAGCTCGCCTCCACATGAGAAGGACCCACCTCATCTCTCTCAAACTCCAGGGCCGCATCTCGAGGTGCATTTGGTGGACCCCACCCATCGTCTGATCCACTTGAAGCTCTACAAGGACACAAGGAGAGATTTAGGCTAATTAAATAAAATATATTCATTAACATCACTTTAATAAGCACATCATTAAATCAAAGATTAACACATTAATAATCCACTAGAAAATCTAAGTTATAAAAAAAACGTCTAATCTATCTTTTTAAAACCATTAATCTCACAAATTTAACCTTTAATGACTAAGTTAACAATTTTAAACCATTAAGTATGCAATCCAATTAATTTTCAACCAATTAACCAATGTCAATAAAAAGTTACAATTTTAATAGATAAAATCCACAATTTCAATCAATTTTAGCTTTAATCCCAACGAATTTAAACCCATCATTTTAATCTTAACCAATAAAAATCCACAACTAAATGATCAAAATTAATTTATCTAGTAAGTTCACAAATTTAATCAATTTAACTAATAAATTTACAACTTTAACTTAAGCCCCAAGTTTTATTTTAACCAATAAAAACTTTAATCCAACAAAACACCATTACAAAGAGGACATGAATTCCACAAAAACTCACTCCACAAGAATATCACAATCTATGTATCCAAGGAAATTTCAGGAAAAATTCGCAATAATCCACAAAATATTCCATTCAACATCAAAATCCTACCAAAATTCATCAAAGTACAATACATTCACAATAAAATTGAAAGGCCCTGTGAGTACATCCCATTGTCGTCACCCCATCACAGCGGGTCCCCCATAGAAACACTCAAGCACGGTGGAAAATAGGAAAAGAAAGGGGGAAGGAGGTTGTACCTCCGTCGCTGGCGAGCACCCCCATCATCATCGCTTCTTGTGACACCACCATCACCCTCGTTGGAGCACTGCTCGTCGTCCCTCGCCATCTGCCTGCCAGAATACGCCTCGCTGGAGATTGCCACACCTCACCACTAACCGCCATGAACCTCCAAAGACCACTAGATGCAAGGTAGGGAGGTGCTGGAAGAAGAAAGGGAAGAAAAGAAGAAGGGAGGAGGGGTGACACCGGAGCTTTTAAATAAAAGCATTCGGGACACGTCGCTAGTTAAGCAGGCACCGTGACAGTCACTGTTGGAAATATATTATGTTTTGATGATAACACTTGGACTAATGAATTTTTGTGTATATTTTCATGAAAGGAAAAAGGTTGAAGAATTGTAATTACTCGAGTCATGTAAATTCCATGTAATATGTTGTAAAATGAGTATGTAAAGTTATACTTAGAATATTTGTTGAAAAATTAAAGAAGAGCTATTTTCGGCATACCGAATCAGGGAGAAACGACACAAACATCGGCGTTCCAAATCAAAGATGAAAGGATCAAAAATGGCATATCAGAGGAAAATCGACATATCGAACTAGGAAGAAACGACACAAGCAACGGAAATCTGAAAAAGAAATGTGGAGATAATGCTGAAGACAAAACGACATACCAAACTAAAACGGTATACCGAATCAGGAGGATTCGACATACCAAAATGATTCCGGCATATCGAATTGCTCGTGAGTTGCAATTTGAAGATGCAAATGGCATTTCGAAGGTCAAAACGGCATACCGATGGACTAGCCGTTTATGACTATTTTTATGGCCGTTAGACACATCTTTTTAGTGGTCCCTTAGCTATAAATAGGACCCCCATAAGCCTTGATAGGACACACACATCGATATACTTGTAATCCTTGAGAGTTGTGCTCCACCATTGTCCTTAATTTCTCTCCACAAGCCCTATGCTGTAATCTCGATTAAAAGTGCTCTGTGAAAGGGAAATTCATCTATTGTAAAGCTACAAAGAAGGTGCTCTAGCTTCTCGGAGTACGAGAAGTGGAAAGAGCAAAGATTGAGTTGGTGGGACTACCAACATGAGTAAGTGTTTATTTTTAAAGTATAAGGGAATATCTCAAGAGGGTCTTGAGGAGTGGACTAAGGCGGGGTTTTGGCTAAACCACTATAAATTGCATGAGTATTCAATTTCTCTCATCTCCTTTCTGTGCATGGAAATAGTTTTACTTTCAAATCTATATGATCTTGTAGTTGTTGCTTGTTTTAATTGATCAAAACACATCATATTGTTTAACTTAAATTTGAAAAGTAAATAATTAAAATTAAAATTCTCTATTCACCCCCTCTAGAGAAGCCACTCTATCCTACAGTCACATCGCCGTACCTACTAGCGACTTGTCATACAAGTCGCCATTGATAGCAGCGACGAGACAACATCTTCCTGGAGAAGTCATCCTCTCCCACGCTGTTTCAAATTTAGTAGGCCATGGTAGCATTAGTCGTTGGTACGAGAGGCAACTCAAACTCTAGGACCTTTCCACTAATAAAAATTAATTTATGAAATAAAAGAAACAAAATTAAATAAACCCCAGAATTAATCAACCCTTTTAAAATAATAATGATGGTAATAATAACAAACTTCATAAATGTAAAAAAAAATCACAATTGAATTAAAAAAATAGTAATACATCAAAAATATAACTAATAAAGTCTGTCTCGAATTCCAAGCATCAGATCGAATTGCTTCCTGTCCTCAACATATTGCTGTGGAGAAGGACGAAGGCGGGAATACTACTCCATATACTTGGACTCCTGTAACTCCTGAGTGGCTGCCAAAAGTCGAGCACCTTTTATAGAGATCTGTCGGTTGATGTAAACCTAGCAAGTTATGTACTCCAACACCATCTTCTCGTCACTGTCTCCATCTTCTTTGCGGGCACGAATCAGAGGAGTCAACATTGAATATGCTGGAATGGAGAGCCCCTGATTTAGCAGCCGCAGACAACAGTGAATCAAGTATAACACAAAAGAGCAAACCCCCATCAACACAAGCTCCATATGTGGGTGAACTATGGTCATCGCTCTCCCCTTAAAAGCCTCAGGTAGCTGTGGCACATAGTCAAAGTCCTCCAAGGATACCCGGCCTAAGCGAAGAATACAGTCGTGGAAGCTCAACTTGTCGAAGTCAGAATAGCAACGACAATGGGACTTGAATCAGCTGTAAAGGAGGGAGGGAGAACCAAAGAATTTTCCAGAACATGAAGCACTTGATAGTCTCTCTATAGTGTATGCAAGAATCATGGAAATCAAATCTAGATCAGGATGAGCCGCTACTAGCATGAGGAGATCAACGTGGTGAAGGTCCATTGTGAAATGGTCATCCGCAAACAACGCCAGTCCCCTGACTCCAATGAACAAGTACATCCGTAGCTCCGTCTGAGATAACTTGCGAGTACAAATAACCTCCCACAAGCCTTGGAGATAGAGTCTTCCCCAGTGCATTAGAGCTTTACTAGCCTCTTGGCCCTTGCCTAGGAACCAACCTATCTTTCTACCATCCACGGTCTCAACAGATATGGCGAAGCAATCATCTGGCAATAACGTAGATTCAGTCGCAAGACTGAGAAGGGAGGTGGCTTCCTCACATGATATCAAAGTTTCCTCACAAGTGAAGTTAAAATTATGAGAAGAGGCATTCCAGAAAGCCAATCAGCGCATACAGAAGTGGCCAAGGCAAAGGAGCACTTACTAAGGTCAACAAATTATCAAAACCACTACCTTCAAAGAGATGCTTATTGGTTTCCTCACGATTAAGCAGAAGTGGCACTCACGAGAGGCTATAGCGGAAAGAATTGTGGAAATTCAAGCATTCTGTGAGGTTGACTATGACCTGTTATACAAGCAATTAAGCATAGAGAAACACAAGAAGCAAGAAAAACAAGAGGTAAACACAAAGATGCATGTAAGAGTAAAGAAGAACGGGAGAAAGAGAGAGAAACATACCTTGTTCTCACGAAACACCCGCATTAGGTGATTGGGTGTGTCCACGACCTTCTCTATGACAAAAGTAGAAGAGGAGAAGGATGGGAGCTTCATGATCAATGCAAAAGAAGAGAAGGAAGGCTTGTAGCAGGGAGACTGTCCATGGAGGGGCCGTACAAGACACACATATATATAATGTCCCAGGAAACAGTCTGAATAAGGAAGTTCTTGCTAGTCGCAGTCTGTAGCGGTGACTACGATAGATGCCCTAATAATTGGCGACTACTATAGGTGCCTATGGATGCGGCGACAGATATCTCATCAAGCCATACTGTGAGGCCATCTCAGGTCCCACCGTGTGCAACATGGCAAAGTCCCACCATGGCACTACGAGAAGTTTTGTCAAGAATGGGCTCCCTGCCTTTGGAGTCCCTACCGTGTACATAGACACATTACTCCGACTAAGAGGCAAAGCCATGGTTTGACAAAGGAAGGGTTCACTTCCACACCCTGTTCTCTATTCATAGAACTCCTTTCTCTATCAAATCGAGTTGTGGGATGACAGTCCTTTCCCGAGACTACTGGTCACACTCGAGGACGGAAAACACTTGACCACAACAAATTGCATTCACGCATCTCGCAATGTCTATATGGCTAGGGACCACCTGTACCCCACCGACTTAACCTGTCATATAGACCATTCATTGCATTTCGTATGTTGACTCTGCATTTGCTTTTTGTGTGCTTGAATGATGCATCCATGCATTTAGGTATCATGCATCGGAAGTGGAGTGCGGATGGAGCAAAGTTCTTCATGAGTGTTAGAAAGCCTTAGAACTGTGATCTTCCCAAAGCCTATTCAAGTTTCAACCTATCTTAATTACAATTCCAATCTGAGTGATCTCTCAAACAATGAGCCACTAAATTACCTTTTCCTTCCGATCGGTGATCGAGTAATTCGCCAGATCATCTTAGTTTTTTGTCCCATTGAGGTGACATTTCTACATGGTTGATATGGTCTCGACACCAGCTGCGACACATAGTCCTAGCTTAACCCCTCCATGCTTGAACCCTCAATATAATAGCATCCTTAATTATCCGAACCACTTGGCTGTGTGACCATGTTTTGAAACCAAGTCTGTTCACCCTCATCACCTTTTTGGCTGTGTGACCATGTCCCAAAATCAATAGGTGCTAACTTTTTGGAACCCTGTGGCAAATTGTTTGTTAGAAAGCTCCCTTTCCCAAGAAATGCTCAATGGGGATATCAGTCTTACCTTGATGTTAATTTTGTTCTAAGATCAACTCCAAGGAGGGGCATTTATAGATATCTCATTTTTGCATTTCTCAGAGTTAGTAAGGATAGGAACCTTTATGGCACCCAAAATATTATTTCTAAGGAGTTTTAACATATTTTCTAGATTATTCCTTAAACTTTCAAAAGCATTCTCGATTTTATTGGATTCAAGGTTATTAGCTGTAGCAAAGCTAACACTTTTGAACTAGTGGCAGGTTCAAATCCCTTGGACATTTGCAGTGCGAGTCACTAGCTGTGGCAAAGCTAACACTCTCATCCTACTCACAATGGTGGCAGTTTTGAGTATTTTGGTTCTAAATGAATGTTTTTATAATTTAAGGGATTTCTGAGTCATTTTCCGGGTTTAAAATAAAAGATAGGGTTGGAGTTGCAAAGAGGCGACACTGCTGCCAGTTTAGAGGATGACATATCTAGTTGCCTCTTCATGTGGTGACATGATGTGTCGCCAATTATATAGGAGACAATAAAAAGACGCGTAAATGAGCGATAACTAATAACTAGCATGGATTCTTCAATATATTTTGTCATCTTGGACTTCAACATAATATATGGGACATATATAAATTGTATCATGATTTTCCCCATTATTAATATTATTTCTATCATTTTCCAAGGTACTCGAGATATATAATATATCATATAAATACATGTGAATGTTAAATAATTCAGGAAAATCATAGAAATAAGAGATGACAATATGTTAAGATCATATCTTTATTTTACAATTAAAATGAGATTTTCTATTATTATTACATTTTAATTGGAAATAATGCTTAAAAATAAAGATAAAATCAAAAAATGAAGGTAATTACGAATCAAAATATTTTATAACAATCCATGATTTTAATTGAGGAATTCTTGTATTTTTTAATTGATTTGATTTACAAATCAATTTTACTTAATATTTTAAGTAAATCTTGGATTTGGAAATTGATTTTAAATATCTTGCTATTACGAGTATGATTTTTGGGATTGATTTGATTAAGGTTGGATAATGGATTCGTAATTGATATTTTATGATCTTAATTTTTCAGAATTTTCCTTCTTTGGTATCTAGGCGCCATGTGCATCGGCGACATGCTGACGTGGAATATATCTTACCTATCTAGCATGATTCTCCATGTGTAACGGAAAATGGTAAATCCCCTGTTGTCGCCACCTAAGGTGGCGACTAGCTGATATGGGACATTTGATTGCCATCTGGCATAATTCTCCACGTAAGCTTAAAAATGGGATGTCCACTATTGTCGCCTATCGCACCGACGACTTTATATATCTCATCGCCTACCCTAGAGGCAACTTATTTTTAAAAGAGATTTCTTACCAGATTTTGATATTCGGCGCCTCAGCTCTATAAATAGACCCCTTGAGATGCCATTTGCAGGGGACCGAGCCCGAGAATTAGAGGAGAGAATCTGAGAATTGCAAAAGAGAGAGAGAGCTTCGCATAGTTTGAGAAACTCTAAAGTGCTTCCTATCCCCTTGAGAGATTGTGCAAGGGAGCCTCTCCAGCCCTACTCTATCTGGTTTCATGAGAAACCAACCACTTTCAAGGGCAAAACACAACCCGAAACTCCGTCTGTCGATTTCCACTTCCGTCATCCATCTCGGAGCACATGAGGGTGACAGGGAGTCTTCATTTCTTACCCTTTTTTCCTTTCATAGTTTTGCATTACTTTCATAACTCCATAGCATATGTATGCGGGGACAATCCTGGGTTAGTATTAATTTCGTTTTTTTATGTCGTTTGCTGTCTCATCTTATTTCATTTATTACACTTAAAACTAACCTAGGTCTATTTTTCATTTGTCTTGAAGGGAAGGATATTACAATGCATGAGGAAGCCGTTGGGCGACATCCTGCCACCGACCTAGTGAACTGAGAACCCATATAACCACAACCACCACATCTCTTGTAGACATCTTGTCAATCAGCTTCAACGAAAGACAAGTGACAAGCACAAGGATTATCGAAGGGAGTGGACACATCGACGATTCTACAACAACCCCCCCTCAAAATCCATACACATTTGGCATCACATTTGAGTTGGAACGTGGCTAGCCGAATCCACTTCTCTGCTAGGCACTTCATGCCCTCCAATATCTTTTCCACTTTTTGAAGCCACGTCTCGCATCCCTTTAGTTGGCTGTAACACCCCACTTCCTAGGGTGCCACAGATGCAAAGCTAAGCTAAGTTTGAGTTTGCTGAACTAAATATATATAAAAAATTAAGTAAATAGAGATTACTACCTAGACCTATGTGTGACGGCTAGTGGCACTCAAAAACTTGATGCATCGGAACTGGTTGCACTCCAACTATGCACCTAAAAGCAAATAATTAAAATGCATGAGTGACTTCTAAGTCATTCAGTATGCGTCCCAACAAAAAAAACAGTGGAAAACGACTAAGACTCTAAATCCTTGTTTTTACGATAAACTCTAATATCTTCTTAGGAAAACGTTTCTATAAAACTCTAATTTGATTTTACTAAAATTCTGGCTAAAACTCTTAGAAAGCCTCTTCCAAAGTAATTTTGAAAACCATGCACTTTCAAAACTTACTTTCTTTTCTGAAAAACCATGCTCTACTTTATACATTTCTGGGAAACTGCTCTGAGGCTAGGTTCCAGCCTAAATCTCAAATCTTAAATTTGGCAAAATATAAAACCTAGCTGGAATTAGTCCTTAAAACACAAATCTTATCTTGGCTAGAATTTTCCTAAAACTCAGAAACCAAAACAATGCTCAATTCTAGTCTCAAACTAAATCTAAATCTAAATCTGAAATCTGAAAATTTCTTTTCTAGTGTCAACTTGATCAGGGGTGACTTGGCTACAAATGGAGAAAGTGGCATCAACCTCAATCTCCTATACTGCCATGATGAAAATCCCCGTACAGGACATACCACTGTCCTGGACAATGGGCCTTACTATTTCTTTTCTCTTTTTTTCTAGTCTCATTGCATGGGGATATGTCTCCTCACGATGTCCCTCAAATCTGTCATGGTGTTGCAAGCATCAGTGAGTTTGCCTGGCCCATCACAAGCTCTCAAGTTATCCTACCCGACCCTGTGCAAGCTCTCGAGCTATTTCACCTAGCCTACCTAACACCACTTGACTAACTGAGCACACTGCCTAGCCAGCATTAGCTCTTTTGACTCCTAGTCTCTTTCACCCAGTGCCAACTCAAAACTTTGAAATCTTCTTTTCTAAAATATGCTTCTTTTTTTTCTAAAATTCTTTTCTATATCTTCCTTAAGGACTTATCATCAAAATCCCATTTCTATGTATTTAATAGTATATTATTCAAGGAAAATCTTCTGAAAAAAACATCTGAGAGTGCTATGAAAATGTCAAATTCACCAGCTATATTCGCTAGTGAAACCCGCCACCTAAATCCACTGGCTATTTTCACCAGTGAGATCTGCCACTGATTTCCGTTAGAAGAATCCGCTAGTGAAAACCGCTTGACCCTTATGTGGTCAGTTCAAAAAATAGGCAGACAGAACCCATATATTGAAACCTCTGTAAATCCACCGAATCTTGATAAAATGCATAGAATCATTCCAGGCTCATTCAAAACTTTAGAAACATGCATAGCAAGGTAATCAAATCATGTCCACATCATGGATTTCACAAGAATCATATTTATTTTCATATATCAACATGATTTCCTCAATCTTCATGAAAATCTATGAAAAATCCCTAAATCATACACAGGCATACAAATATTGATTCTCATGCAGCCATGATATTCTATACCTCAAAATCAACCTTAGGCATGCTTATAGGAATTGAAAGAGGGAGGGAACGCGTACCAGTTCGAGTTCACTGGCATTCTATCATTTTTCGGTGAGCTCCAACAGTCTTCGGTGAGCTACCCCCGGTGTCCACACACCGCCGACAACATCCTCCTCCCCCTGTGGTCATGGCTTCCTCGGCGACGACGGCTTTTCGACGACACTCCATCACTACTCTCCCTCCGATCCTCTCCTAGACCTCCTCTCTCTCACCTTCTCTTGTTCTCATTTTCTCTACCTTACGAGAGGGCTGGCCATGGGTTTTTATAATCCACGCTGTCTTTGGTCAAGGGAGAGGTCGTGGCGAAGCGGGGCAGACGTTGGAAAGGTGGCGGTTCGGCGGGAATCGCGAGTGTCGTGGTGTCAGGCGTTGTTTCCTATTTTTCTGACAGAATACTGTTCAGGCTGCTCACCAGCAATCCTCACCACTTATTTTCATCAGTAATTTTCGCCACCTATATTCACCTACTATTTTTGCTGCAAGGCTCGCTTGACCCTTATTTTGGGGCCCTTGGGAGAGAATAAGAGCTCTATATGATGAAACTATTCACAACTCAACTCAAGCATCAATACATGTTCCCAAAATCATAGGAAATCAAGTTCTAGGGCATCATCATTGATATTAAATCATAATATCAAAATACATTATCCCAAATTACAACCTTGAATATTACACTAGCCGCGCTCGTCCAGGGTTGGTGCCCTCAACTGGCGAACTGCTTAATCCATGGGTCACCTTTGGCCTCATCCTTGTGGCCGCCTCTAATGGACTCGACGAATCCTCACATCATCTCTCCTAGCTCGTGCCTCATATCCCATAAGGTACCTCTGCCCTACTCTACGCCAGATCCTGACGCTGAGGTCCTACCTCGGCCTGCGCCTCTCCACATCTCACTGCCAGCACAAAATACAAATGTTAGGTGCAACTCTCTCTTTCTTGTGCAGTCCTACAGAGCCACTAACTCAGACACCACCAAGCTGGTATACTTAGTACAACCTAGAACTCTGATACCACTCTGTAACGCCCCCAAACCGGGCGTTACAGAATCTAAGCTACTAACTAGGATTAATGCACTTTTAAAAAGAAATTAAACTATAATCTACCCAAAACCTATGTGTGTAGCTAGATTAGATTGCACTCCAACTAAGTACCGGAAAACAAGACAAAGTAAAAACACGTATGAGTGACTTCTAAGTCACCGAGTACGTGCCACGAAAAACACAGTGGAAAACACTTATTTGC
Source organism: Posidonia australis (assembly GCA_024699735.1). Classification (NCBI taxonomy): domain Eukaryota; kingdom Viridiplantae; phylum Streptophyta; class Magnoliopsida; order Alismatales; family Posidoniaceae; genus Posidonia; species Posidonia australis. Next base: position 22,666 of record JAMKQA010000215.1, read on the forward strand.
TAAATTCAAGGTTTTCCAAAGCATTCTTAAACTTTTTTGGAAATCTTTCTTTACATCTATCTATTATGGGTTCTTATTGGAACCAAAACTTTGAATAAAATTTAGGTAAATTCTTTTCAAGAAACGTCAGCAAAGTCATGCTCTTTTCAAATCTTTTATTTCTTTTCTAAATCTCATACACTATTGTAATGCATTTCTGGAAAACAACTTTGGGATTAAAGTCTAGCCTAAAACACGAATATTAAATCTGTCTGAAACGCTAATCTTGGTTGACACTAGCCCTAAACTTTGATCTCGTCTCGCTAGAATCTAGCTAAAACACAGAAGCCAAAACTCAGCTTGATTCTAACTTAAATCTAATTCTGAATCTCAATTCTTAAAACTCTTTTCTTTTTTGGTGCCACTTTGATCAAAGGTGACCTAACCAGAAATGGAGGGAGAGGCACCAACCTCAACCTCCTCTGTTGCCACAGTGAAAGTCTTTGTGCTGAGCATTCCACCGTTTACCTCGGACAACAGGCTACACTCTTGGGCTCCTTAGGCCCCTCTAAGCCAACAGGCTCTCACTATTTTCTCTTTGCACGGGGATGCGTTCTCCAACGCGCTTTTCTTTCTTGGTGTTTGAGCTCACGGGTTATCTTACTCGGCTCATTCAACACCTTTCTCTGGGCACCCAGCCTCTCTAATTAGGGCTACAACTCTAGAAATCTTATTCTTAAAACTTACATCTTTTCTTTGAAATCTTTATTCTAAATCTCTCCCATTATGGGAATTTCTTTTGTAAAAATTTTCTTTTCTAAAATAACTTCTTTGTGTTTCTTGCCTAAATCTCAATAAATTCTTACTAAGTAAACATGCCAAAACACATAAATCAGGCATTATTACTTTATTGAGGAAAAATCTTGGCAAAACAAATCTAGGCCCTGATTCAGTAGACCAAAACTAAATGGTCTATCGAAATCTCCTGATTCGGCAGACCGAATGATTTTGGTCTACCAAAATCTCCTTATTCGATAGATCGAACAATTTTGGTCTACTAAAATCAGGTATCTATGGCTAATCTAAAGGATTTTGACACACCGAACTGATTTGGCATGCTGAAATCCCCGTTTTCTTAGGACAAAGCTCAGCCCCTTGGTTGCTTGTTCGTCAGAAATGGGACCTCTGGCGGGTCCCTTTCTAGTGAACCACAATTCACACATAAAACATATAATCTAGCATGCCAAGTCTACTACTATTTGGGACAAGTTTCAATAAAAACCATGGCATATATCTTAAGATATAAAATCAAAAGCAGAAAAGACTCATCCCAAGTCACTGTAGCTCAATCTCGAAAATTCCACAAAATCTCTTGTAAATTCATGGAAAAATTTTCAAATCAACATTCATCCATGATTCTACTCGAATCTACTCATATTCATGCTTTTCATGCTTAATCATGGCATAAATCAAAGATTAAAGCTTAAACTGAGGAAGAAACGAGAGAGAGGAACGCGTACACTTCCAGTGATCTCTAGCGGTCCCTCTTTTTCAGGTAGCTTCCTCACCCTCCCCCAGCATCCTCCAGACTCTGAGGGTCACCGACGACACACACACTCTACTCACCCTCTCTTTGGCTCTCTTTCTCTCTGGTTTTTGCCCAATTCTCTTCTCTCCTACCGATCTACCCCCTTCATTACCTCCTCTCCTACTCCCTTTAAGGCCACTGCCTCTGTATCGTTGTTTCTTGACGACAGTCGTCGAAGATCTTGGCGTATTGACGATGCGGTATGGTGGAAAGCTGCAAAGTACTGTGACGAGCACAGTGAAAGGCGGTGGAGGCTGTATGGCACTGTGCTGAGTTGACTCAACTCTTGATCCGGCCCCACTCGATCCCACATGCCCACACGTGGCATGCACTAGTTCAAATTACCACACAGTAAGTAAATTGCTAGGGACAAAATTAATTAATCTGAGAGAGTCCGACACAAGTTATAACACATAGCTAATTATCCAAATTACAAGAATTAATTATATTTATTCTAGATAATCTGGGCACAAATATTACATGATGGGATGCTTTATTTTTTTCACTTTGTATGTTTGATACCATCCTTTAATTTTCAGGAAATAACATTTGCTTGTCATAGCATGAAAAGTTGAGATCTCATAATGCTTCTGTTTTGTGTGCCAGTGAGTGGGCTGATAGTCCAACCAACATAGAGATTTATTGTCTCCTTGGCTAAATTCATTTTCTTATAGCGAAAGCAATTATTTAGTTAATGTTATCAGGAAGTTCACTAAATTTTTTCTATTTGGTTTTCAAAAGAAAATATCTTTAGAATATTTAACGTAAATTAGTCCTATTTCATGAAAGGATCCCTTTATTGATAGCCTTCTAGTTTGTAAGCTTGCTTTTGTATTCCACAGTTTCTTTACAATGAGTATATAAGAATTTTCATATCATAGGTCTAGTGGGTCAGTAGGAAACTTTGGAAATTATACTAAAACTTCTAACTTCTAGTTGCATGGAATTAAAAATGATAATATGACAAAGAAAGAAGGCTTATGTTACTCCAATATATGTTATCTAAACTAGCATTGACTAATTTCTATTCATGGATGCTGGTACTCTAAATTGAAATGCTTGAGAAATTGTGTAATATCTATGTTCGGATTATCCAGAATAAATGTAATTAATTTTGTAATCTGGATAATTAGCTTAATGATATGGGATTGTGTTGAGCTCTCTACTAAAGTTGGTTTTTGTCTCTGGTATTTCCCCTACTGTGTAGAATTTTGAACCTTAGTGTGCCCTGTGAGCGTGTGTGGGACCAATACAGGGCTAGAGTCAACTCTCCACAACACCCACCACCAGCCACTATTCACCTTTCCCATCTGCAACCTTCCACCATACCGTCCACGCTGAATCTCAAATTTGCCGAGATCTCCGGTGGCTTGGTGATAACAGGGGTGAGAGTAATAAATGGAGGAAAGGTGGAGGCACTGGGATTGGCACACCAAGAAAGAGAAGAGAAAGATTTGGGCAAAAAGTAGAGAGGAAGAGAGGGCTAGAGAGAGAGAGAGGTAGCGTGTTTCCATTGGTGGAAGAGGATCGTTGAAGACTCGCGAGCCTGGAGGGACGTCGAGAAGGGAGAGGAAGATCGCTGGAGAAGGAGGGATCGCCCGAACCACTTGAGAGTACACATTCCTATTCTCCATTTCTTTTCTCAGTTCAAGCTTTAAATTCATGAATTATGTTGTGAATTTAATTTAAAAGCATGATTATGAGTTAATTAGCGTGATATCATGGTTGTATGAGGATTTGAGAATTTTCCATGATTTATCAAGAATTTTAGTGGATTTTTCCGAGACGATGCTACAATGGCTTGGGATGAGTCTTCGTAGTTTTTGATTTTGTATATTGAGATATGTGTAATGGTTTTTAATGAAACTTGTCCCAAATAGAAGTAGACTTAGCATGCTAGTATATATGTTTTATGCAGAATTTGTGGTTCATCGAAAGGGGGTCCGTTGGAGGTCCTAATTCCAGTGAATGAATGAGTTAGGGCCGAGGAAAGATTTTAGAAAACGGGAACTTCGGTATACTGAATAAAATCGATATGCTGTTTTTTTATCAGTATTCAGTTCTGAGTCCTGTTTAGGACAACTGAATATGATCGGTTGACCGTTTCATGGGATTTCAGACGACCGAATTGTTCCGGTCTTTCAAACCATGGAAATTTGGACAACTGTTCCGAAATTTGGTTGACCAATCTGGGCACCTAGGCCTATTTGTTGGATCAAATGGCTCCTTTAAAGGAGGGTGAATAGAGAATTGTAGTTAATTTTATCACTTTTTGTTTATTCAAAAATGACTAGCAATACTAATAATATAATCAAACAATTCACAATAAGAAGGCGGTAGAGAGACAATGAGTATGCACACGAAGATTTATAGTGGTTCAGCCAACTCCGGCCTAGTCCACTCCTTAAGACCCTTCTTGAGATTTTCCCTTTCTATTATAGAAACTTTACACTTACTTGTAGGAAGAAAACCTTTTCCTTCCCTGCTCTCCACGGATTCTCCTCACTCCAGAGAAGAAACTAACTGTATTTCTTTACAAGGCTCCTTTACAACTCTTTCTATGATCTCCCAATCAATAGCCAATGCAATGAATAGAATGTATGAAGGTCAAGGACTTGGGAGGCTAGTGTATGATGTGAATTTTGCTCAAGAGAGAAAGTATGAGAGTGATGTTTGCAATGTCTGAATTAATGATCCTTTCTGGGGTTATTAGGGCTCTATTTATAGACATTAAGCTTAGCTCAAGTTGTGTCTAACGTTTACAAAATCTTTTGCCAACTGACAACTGATTCGGTACATCAGAGTTAGCAACGATTGGGCCAAATCGGAGTACCAAAATAATCGATAGCCTAAAATCCAGCTGTGTCTAGATGGTTGAGTTCTAGTTAGCTATTACCCCAAATAAAATAATATTTCCCATATTTCGGTATACCGAATGGATCGGTAGCCCGAAAATGGTCTTGAATCTTTTTCTCTAGAATTTTTCTAAGGATTATTCCTAATGGGTTTCCTATCTAGGATGATGGCATATGATGGGAGATCTTTACATATCCTAAACAATACATCTAGAAAATAAATACAATTATAGTGATTTTGATACACATAGAAAATGACATTTTTGACCTTCATCTTTCCTTTATTTCTTCCAGCCTTCAATGCTTTGGTCTTCTTTTACTCCATCTTTGAAGCTGGCCATCTTCCTTGCTTCCATGTCTCTTCTTATGTCTTTTGGCTTTGAAATATCTATTCTTTTTGCTAGCCACAATTCTCAAACATAGGAAATAAAGCATAACAATAATTTTTGTTATCATCAAAATTTATGGATAATATTTTCCAACAATCTTCCCCTTTTTGATGATGACAAAACTATATATACTCTATTCATGAATGCTTCCCCTATCAATAATATTTTATAAATGAATGCTCCCCCTATTAATAGGAATTTCTCCCCCTTTTTGTCATAAGCAAAAAGAAGAGACTTAGGAAGATTAAATCATGAAATTTTTTTTTTTAATCAACAAAGATGATATAACAATTTGAAACTCCCCATAACAATAAGCTTATATGTTTTGCTATGTTTATGGCCCTCCATTATTCTTAAAACGTTTTCTAAAAGGCATTTCTACAGTAGCACATTCAAATCATATGTCAACCATATACCACTCCATATCTAACTCATGAACCATACCAACCATATATCATGCCATACCATAATGTCAAGTCATAATGTTAGATCATACAAATACCATAACATTATAGAACTAGAATCATAATATGGTTGCATGGACCTAGAAGGTGGTGGCTTGAACCAAAGATGTGACACCTGGGCTTGATTATCCATTTTAATTATAAACCATGTAATTATTGTAATATTATATAAATGATTCATTAATGGATAATCTGTTGTTTCTTGTGATTGTGAGGATTTGGTTGGCTTACTGTGCACCTGGTTGTAATTTGGAACCAATGTGGAGTTCGGTTTGAGGATGCACAGTCGCCTTGGTCTACATGCTTGTCCTTTTCTTCTTTTTCTTTCCTTCTTTTTCTCACTCACTCTCTCTCTCTCTCTCTCACTCTTTCACAAGCCCTCACCATCCTCGTCTCCCTTTCCCCAACCTGTGTCACCAGCGACATCGGCCCATGTCACCCCATCCCTTTTGACGGGATGGGCAGCTAGCACAACGCGAGGAGGAGAGGGAGATATAGAGGGAAGGAGGCACCGAGTGAAGGAGGTAAAAGAGAAAGGAGGAGGAACCGAGGAGCCAAAGGAAGAGAAGGAAGGACTGAGCCGTGTGCACTGCCACTGTGGGTCACCGAGGCTGCGCTACGGTGTGGGGAGGACGTCGGGTGTGCTACCTGAGGTACGTGACCCTCTTCCTCTCTCGTCTCCATGTTTTCAGTTCAACATGTTAAATGCATGAAAATGAGAATAAATGCATGTAAAATTGTATAAAAATTGTAGAATGGATGGAAATGTCATAAATAGCATGAACATGTAGAAATCATGCGGTTAGGATGGAATTTGGTGTATTTGTATGGATTTTAGGGATGTATGCTACAGTAGTTTCATACGAGCTTCATCCCTTTATGATTTTCATGTGAATTGCATAGTGAATGGATTGACGAATGGTTTGAGGGGTTTTGAAGTAGACTCAAGGGTCTACACCCCATGATTTAGTTGTATTTTATGATGCATCTTTGGGGGTCCGTCGGAGACTCCCACTTCTGATGAACGAATGGTTGCTGGCAGGGGTCGTGTACAGAACACGAGAGATTCGACATGCTGAACTGGGTTCGGCATACAGAATCCCTGTCAGTTTGTATAGGGGCGCTTGGTTTCGGTAGATTAAAGACCTTCGGTCGACCGAAATAGGGGGTTTTGGTAAACCGAACCAGTGACTTTCAGTATACCGAATTTGAATTCAGTCTGCCGATTTCACCCCCTGGCCCATATGAATGAATGGACATAAATGATGGAAATAAAAGGTTTTAAATGAACAGTAAGCATGTGTTAATGGTGTTTTCCCCATGTAAATATAATGGAGGAATGTGGAACCTTAATAAGAAAATTTGGGAATGATTTTGGGTTTGAGACCCTAAAAATGAACAAAAGTAATTTAATGTGTGGTTTTGGGCATGAGTCCCAATTTATGATTTTAAAACATAGTTTTTCATGAATTGAGTTGGGACCCTAGAAGAGAGTCAGGTGTTGCATGGGAACAGAATCTTGCAACTAAGAGAATGAAATGGAAATGGTTTTGAAAAGGAAAATTTAAAGAGTTTTGAAAATATAACACTAATAATGTGTTAGGGAATCACAGGGGTTGGTGTCGACAATGTGGTAGGAGTATGATACTCTAATGAAACCAATTGTCAGATACGACTGTGGCTGCCGAGCTTGAGACAGTGTAGGCTGAGCCTGGGTTATTGAACCTAGTTGTTTAGGTCACTGAACTCGTGAAGGTATAGGCTGGGCCTGGGTGTATGAGACCTAGGTGTCCGGGTCACCGACGGTGTAGGCTGAGCCTGGGTTATTAAACCTAGTTGTTCGGGTCACTAATGGGACATCAAACAAGGACGTATCCTCGTGCTTATGAAATGAAATTAAGGCCGGTTGGCCAGGGCAGTGTCATCCCGCATAGGGAATTTCACTGCGGCAGTGCAGGAAGGTAGGGAAAATGATTTCCTCACCTACTACTTGTGTACCTAGTTACCCCTGATCATGACAACATCAATAAAGAAAAGTGGAAATGAATAAGAAAAGTGTGCGTGGTTTTGTGAAAAATGAAAAGAAGTGTGGTTTGGCCAGGATTGGACTTATGAATGGTCCTAAAATCCTAGAATAAAATAAGAATTGTGTTTTAACTAGTTCCTAGGCAGTATTTATGATTTTCGTTTTGAGCCTGAGAGGCATTGTGTTTTAGGCTAGATCTGGTCGAAAATGCGGTTTCTCAGGGTATGAGTTTTGAAAATGGTTTTGGTCTTAGGAAGAAATCCCAAGCAATAAAAATAAAGATGAGTTTTGAGAAAAAAAAATTGTTTTGGAACAAATTTCCAAATGTTTTAAAAAGGAAAAGAAAAGACAAATTTTGAAAAGAGTATGGATTTGGGATCAGATTCCCAAGTGATTTAAAATGAAAGAAAGAAAAAAAGAAATGATGTTTTAGAATTGGATTTTCAAAAGGAAAACCAAGTTTTATATGCTAAAAGCTGTGTTTAGGGCGTGTACTGGGTGATTTAGATGTCACTCACACATGCTTTGCTTGGTTTTCAAGTGTAGGTCATGTGCAATCGAGTTTCGATGCCAAAGTCGGAGCTTCTAGCCGCACATCATTTCCTGGAGGTAAGCCTTAGTTATAGTTATCTAAATTTACCATAATTAGTGTAATTTTGCTTATGATACTGTGATTATGGTAGCGTGCCCGAGATCAGGGTGTTACAGGAGAACAACTTCATGATATTCTTTTATTTTCTCCAACATCATGTCCATGTGGTTGGAGGAATCCTAGGCAAATTCATCAAATTAGAGGGATAACGATTCCAGCTTTTGATGGAGCCAGTCAGTGGATGTCTGTTGGGCAGTCATAAATTCGTGAATTCTTTAACATTGTCGGACTTGATGCTGCTCAATGGCTTCGATTCTCTACAGCTGTTGGTTATGGTATTCTTCTTGAAAGGTCTTGAGAGAAGAAAACTGGCTATCCATGTATGCTCTAAGGCTAGATTCTTCTTCTTCATCAGAAGATGAAGACTCCTCAATTTCAGCTGTAGGAATGGGACCGGGAACATGGGAGGAGGAAGGATGGACACCCTTGAGTGCTTGTGATTTCTCTAATGCTTGTTCCATCCTATAGATATAGCATGTGAGCCAAGCGGTTTGGTTTTGACCACTAGGCTAGGCTCACTTCCAAAGGACACACCAAAATATTCAAACAAATAAGTAAGGGAAGGTCCATAGAAGAGTATGATCTTGACATGAGTCATAAAGTGAATTACGACTCTTGCCCAATTGACTTTAATCTTCTTGGTTATCGCATAGACGGCTTTACAAGTAAGCTCACTGAGTTCATCATTGTGGCCTTTCCTTTGAACAAGATTAGTTGCCACAATGTAGGCGATAATTCTCCCTTAGTTAATTGATTAATTTTGGTGGGCTTGAAGGAGTTTCTTTTGTTCAAGGAAATGGTCTTGTTAATATCAGCAAAGGACCATTCAAGTTCATAGGTAGGTCTAGTTATAGCCACCCCTTCAGATGGAATTTTCCAAAGTTGTCCAATTAATGTTTTATCAAAAACCAAATCTCTCCCTAAGAGGAAGGATTCTACAGTGTCATGACTTATGGTTAAATTGACACAGAATTAAGAAATGAGATGGGGATAATATTTTTCTATCACTAATGCCAACTAAGAAGGGAACAAGTATTTGGAAGGCAAATAGTGATTCTATGGAGCCTAACTCATGGAAGATCACCTTTCATCTAGTGAGAACTTCTCGATTTGCAAAATGCTCCTTGTCAGATTTTTGTGCCTCCGCATTCACAAAGTTCAATCATTGTTCATCATTAGAGGAGGAGGTGTCGCTAGCTATGGCCTTCCATTTAGTCTAGCCACAACGTTCTTGGGAGCCATGGAAAGGAAGCTTTGGGTGAGGAAGGAGAAGGAAAATGTGTTTGAGAAGGTTGCCTATATGAAGAGGAGAGTTCGTCAGAGCACAAATGGCTGTCTGGAGGTCTTGATCGGGTGCCTAAAGGAGGTAGGGTCGCTGTAGGGAGATACATGAACGAGTGGTAGAAGTGAAGAGGGTGAAACGTGAAGTGAATTACCTAAGTTTATAAGTTGTAATACGAAAGAAACGGAAGACCAAAAAATTCAATAGTCCATTTTTGCTCGATTTGGGGCAAAAATTGGTATACTGGCTATAAACGGTAGCCCAAATCAGGGATTTTTGGTGACCCGTACCACAAAATCGGAGGTCCGTTGTGAACATAAGTACAGCGGTTTTCGATAGTTCGATTATTTCGGTACACCAAATCAGAGATTTTTGGAAGTCTATTCTGCAAAATCAGAGGCCCGTTATGAGCATAGGTATAATGGATTTCAGTAGTCCATAGAAAAACAGATGCTTGAAATACAGAGCTACTGATAAAAACTGACAGAAATTTGGTAGCATGATTGTTTCGGTATAACGAATCAGAGATTTTCAGAAGTCCAAAAAATTTCGGTGACCTAAAAATAGTTGTTTTTAAATTACATCACACATTTCACATATTCCTAATTTCTTCTTATTTTAATGAATTGTTGTTCATCTAAGGGTTTTGTGAAGATGTCTGCAACTTGATCTTTAGTGGGAATAAATTCTAGTTTTATGTCATTTCTTAACACATGATCTCTAACAAATGATGTCTTACTTCAATATGTTTTGTTCTTGAGTGATGAACAGGGTTTTTAGATAAATTTATTATACTTGTATTATTACAATAAATTGGTGTAGTAGATAACTTTAATCCAAAGTCTTATAGTGTTTGCTTCATCTACAAGACTTGAGCACAACAACAACTGACAGCGATATATTCAACTTCTATTGTTGAAAGTACTACACTATTTTTTTTTTTTTACTAAACCATGATACTAAGGAGTTTCCTAAGAATTGACAAGTCCCACTAGTACTCTTCCTATTAGTCTTACACCCAACATAATATGCATCACTGTATCCTAGTAAATCTAACCTAGTGTTCCTAAGATAAAATAATCCGTATCCAATTAATCCTTGTAAGTATCTAAGGATTCTTTTAACCATTTTTAGGTGTGATTCCATTGGAGAAGTTTGAAATCTAGCACATAAACACACACTAAACATGATATACGGTCTACTAGCTATCAAGTACAATAAAGATCCAATTATTCTCCTATATAATTTTTGTTCTATCTTAATTTCATTCTCATCTTTCTCTAATCTAGTGAAAGTGTTATGGGAGTTTTGGCTACTTTACAATTTTCCATTCCAAATTTCTTTAAGAGTTCCTTAGTGTATTTTTCTTGGCTAATAAAGATTCCTTCTTGAGTTTGTTTTATTTGTAGTCTAAGGAGAAATGCTAATTCTCCCATCATGCTCATTTCAATTTTTTGTTGCATACAAGATGTGAATTCCTAGCACAATTTTTCATTTATGGATCCAAAAATAATGTCATCAACATAAATTTGAATTAATAATAAATCATTTTCCACATTCTTTATAAACAAGGTAGTCTATTTGTGACATCTGGGCCTAATTATCCAGTAATTGTAAACCATGTAATTAATGGTAATATTTGAAAATGGTTTACTAATGGATAACTTGATATTCTGATATTGTAGTGTGTGTCTCTCTCTCTGTGTGGCTGAATGTTGGTCCCTGATTGTGTTTCTGGTTTTGTGTCATGTGTGTGGGACCTAGGTTGGACCTTGGTCAACCAGAGCACAATGCTCCTTGAACCCTGCTCCTGTCCTCTTCCCCTTCTCTTTTCTTTCCTCCCCCGATGACCCGTGCCACCACAGCCCGCTTATGATGACCCATCCTCTTCGTTGCCTGTATGGTGGGGCAGCGATCGATGGGATTCGTGGAAGCAGCCAGGGCAGAGGAGCTTAAGAAGGACTAGAGGGATGGTGTCGAAGGCAGTGGCAAGCGAGAGAGATAGATAGAGGTGGAGTTGGTGCCCAGGAGAATAGGAACTCCAAGTGCACGACCGCTAGTGGCCAGGGATTGTTGGAGGCTTGCTGGAGGAGCATCGCATGGTGGTGGTCACCGGAGCGTTGATTTAGGTACACGACCTCTCCCTCCCTCTTTTCCCTTTGTTTTGGAAAATAAGGTTAAATGCATGATAAATCATTGAAAAATAGTAGAAATGATGGGAATGATGTGGATGGCATGAATATGTAGAGATCATGCTATGTTATGTGAATTTTGTGAATTTATGGTTGAATTTTTGATGCATGCTATAGTAGCCATGTAATGAGCTTCATGTCTTTAAAATTTTATTATGGAAAGAATGCTTAATGGGTTTGTGAATGGCTTGAGGGGATTTGAAGTAGACTTGAAGGTCTACACCCCATGTTTAATGTATGATTTTTGGTGTGTGTTTGATGGGTCCGTTAGAGGTCCTAATTCCGACGAACACATGGTTAGGGCTCAGGAGATGTATTCTAGGATTAGGCATTTTAGTATGCCGAATTGGGTTCGGCATACCGTTTTGCTGTCAGACTTCGACAATAGACCCTAATTCGATAGACCGAAAATGTTTGGTCTTCTGTTTCAAGGGAATTTGGTCAACTAAAATGATTCAATCGACGGAAACAAGGATTTCAGTCGACTGAAATGATTCAGGGGAATTCGATCCCATGTTTAGGGAGTATTACAGGAGGCTTTTGGTATAGTGCTGAGTTTTAGTACAACCTTCCATCCCCAAGACAGATGGTCAGACAAAGAGGACCATCTAGATAGTATAGGACATGTTGAGGGCCTGTGCCTTGGATTTTGGTGGTAGCTAGGAGGATCATTTACCTCTGATTGAGTTTGCATATTATAATAGTTACCACACTAGTATTGGTATAGCACCATATGAGACATTGTATGGCAAACCCTACAGGATACCCACTTGTTGAAATTAGGTGGGTGAGAGGCAGTTGATTGGGCCTGAGATCGTACAACAGTACAAGGGAAAGGTGGACCTGATTAGGAAGAGGCTATTGTCTGCCTAGAGACTGTAGAAGAGTTATGCAGATAGGAGGCGGAGACCTCTGGAATTCAAGGTAGGAGCCTTCGTATTCCTAAAGGTGTCACCAACCAAAGGAGTAACACAGTTCGGAAAGAGAGGCAAGTTGAACCCCAGATACATTAGACCGTACCAGATTACCAAGAGAGTAGGTGAAGTGGCATATAGACTAGATCTGCCTCTGGAGTTGGTCAATGTACATAGCACCTTCCATGTGTCCATGTTGAGGAAATGTTTGGTCGATGCGTCCAAGGTTATACTAGTGCAGCCAGAGGAGCTGTAAGCGGAACTGTCTACGATTGAAAATGAAGTTCAGATACTAGACAGGAAAGAGCAAGTCCTGAGGAACAAAGTGATTCCATTGGTGTTAGTTCAGTAGCAACATCATGGTATAAAGGAGGCCACCTAGGAGTGCGAGTTGGACATCTAGAGATAGTACCCCTACTTATTTTATTATAGCTGAATTTCGAGGATGAAATGTAAACATCTGACCGAGCGGTCGAGGTCATTTCCATATCCTTTTCTTTGGCTTCTGACCGGGCGGTCGGAGTCGACCTTCGACCAGGCGGTCGAGGTCATTTCCTTATCCCTTTCTTTGGCTTTTGACCGGGTGGTCAGAGTCGACCTTCGACCGGGCGATCGAGGTCATTTACATATTAGGCCACCGTGCGGTCAGAGACGACATTCGACCGGGCAGTCAAGGTCATTTCCATATCCTTTTCTTTGGCATCTGACCGGGCAGTCGGAGTCGACCTTCGACCGGGAGGTCGAGGTCATTTCCTTATCCTTTCATTTGGCTTCTGACCGGGCGGTCAGAGTCCGGTCGAAGGTCATTTCCTTATCCTTTTCTTTGGCTTCTGGCCAGGCGGTCAGAGTCGACCTTTGGCCAAACGGTCAAGGTCATTTATTTTCTTTTTTCCCCTCACACGCGTCAGATCCATTTCTTTGGCTTCCGACCGGGCGGTCAGAGTCGATCTTCGACCGAGCAGTCGAGGTCGTTTCCTCATCCTTTTCTTTGGCTTCTGACCGGGCGGTCAGAGTCGACCTTCGACCAAGCGGTCGAGGTCATTTCCTTATCCTTTTCTTTGGCTTCTGACCGGGCGGTAAAGGTCTTTTCTTTTCTTTTTTCTCGCAGGTGCGAGATCCTATTCTTTGGCTTCAGACCGAGCAATCTGAGTCGACCTTCGACCGGGCAGTCAGGGTCGACATTCGACCGTGCGTCAGAGTCGACATTCGATCGGACCGTGCGGCATTTTTTTTACCCTCGCGGGCATCAGATGCTTTTCTTTGGCTTCTGACCGTGCGGTCAGAGTCGACATTCGATCGGACAGTCGAGGTCATTTCCATATCCTTTTCTTTGGATACTGACCAGGCGGTCAGAGTCGACCTTCTACCGGGCAGTCGAGGTCATTTCCTTATCCTTTTCTTTGGCTTCTGACTGAGCGATCAGAGTCGACCTTCGACCGGGCGGTCGAGGTCATTTCCTTATCCTTTTCTTTGGCTTCTGATCGGGGGTTCAGAGTCGAACCTTGGCCAGGCGGTCAAGGTCATTTCTTTTCTTCTTTTTTTTCCTCTTGGGCGCTAGATCCTTTTCTTTGGCTTTTGACCGGGCGGTCAGAGTCGATCTTCGACCAGGAATTCGAGGTCATTTCCTTATCCTTTTCTTTAGCTTCTAACCGGGCGGTCGGAGTTGACCTACGACCTGGCGGTTGAGGTCATTTCCTTATCCTTTTATATGGCTTCTGACCGAGCGGTCATGGTCATTTCTTTTCTTTTTTCTCGCGGGCGCAAGATCCTTTTCTTTGGCTTCGGACCGGGCGGTCGGAGTCGACCTTCGACTAGGCGGTCGACATCATTTCCTTATCCTTTTCTTTGGCTTCTGACCAGGCGGTTAGAGTCGACCTTTTGCCGGGCGGTCAAGGTCTTTTCTTTTCTTTTTTCTCCCAGGCGCGAGATCCTTTTCTTTGGCTTCTGACCGGGCGGTCAGAGTCGACCTTCGACCAGGCAGTCGAGGTCATTTACTTATCCTTTTCTTTGGCTTCTAACCGAGCAAACTGAGTCGACCTTTGGCCGGGCGGTCAAGGTCATTTCTTTTTTTTTCCTTGCAGACGTGAGATCCTTTTCTTTGGCTTCTGACCGGGCTATCAGAGTCGACCTTTCGCCGGACTGTCAAGTTAATTTCTTTTCTTTTTCTCGTGGGCGCAAGATCCTTTTCTTTGGCTTCTGACCAAGCTGTCAGAGTCGACCATCGACCGTGCAGTCGAGGTCATTTCATTATCCTTTTCTATGGCTTCTGGCCGGGCGGTCCGAGTCGAACTTTGGCCGGTTGGTCAAGGTCATTTCATTTCATTTTTTTTCCCTCGCGGGAGCTAGATCCTTTTCTTTGGTATCTGACCGTGCGGTCAGAGTCGACATTCGACCGGGCAGTCGAGGTCATTTCCATATCCATTTCTTTGGCTTATGACCAGGCGGTCAGAGTCGACCTTCGACCGGGCGGTCGAGGTCATTTTCTTATCCTTTTCTCAGGCTTCTGACCAGGCGGTCAAAGTCGACCTTCGACCGGGTAGTCGAAGCCATTTCCTTATCCTTTTCTTTAGCTTCTGACCGGGCGGTCAGAGTGAACCTTTGGGCAGGCGGTCAAGGTCATTTCATTTCTTCTTCTTTTCCCTCGCGGACGCCAGATCCTTTTCTTTGGCTTCCGACCGGGCGGTCAAGGTCATTTCCATATCCTTTTCTTTGGCTTCAGACCTGGCGGTTCGAGTCGCCCTTTGGCTAGGCGATCAAGGTCATTTCTTTTCTTTTTTCTTGCAGGCGCAAGATCCTTTTTTGTGGCTTCTGACCGAGCGGTCACGGTCATTTCCTTATCCTTTTTTTTGTCTTCTGACCGGGCGGTCGGAGTCGACCTTTTGCCAGGCGGTCAAGGTCATTTCTTTTCTTTTTTCTCTCGCGCACAAGATCCTTTTCTTTGGCTTCTGACCACGCGGTCAGAGTTGACCTTTGACCGGGCAGTCGAGGTCATCTCCTGATCCTTTTCTTTGCCTTCAGACTAGGCGGTCAGAGTCGACCTTTTGCCGGGCTGTCAAGGTCTTTTCTTTTCTTTTTTCTCGCGGGCGCGAGATCCTTTTCTTTAGCTTCTGACCGAGCAGTGAGAGTCGACCTTGGACTGGGCGGTCAAGGTCATTTCCTTATCCATTTCTTTGGCTTCTGACCGGGAAGTCAGAGTCGACCTTTGGCTGTGCGGTCAAGGTCATTTCTTTCTTTTTTTTTCCTCACGGGCGCCAGATCCTTTTCTTTGGCTTCTGACTGTGCAGTCAGAGTTGACATTCGACCTGGTAGTCGAGGTCATTTCCTTATCCTTTTCTTTGGCTTCTGACCGGGCGGTCAGAGTCGACCTTGGATCGGGCGGTCGAGGTCATTTCCTTATCCATTTCTTTGGCTTCAGACCGGGCGATTAGAGTCGACCTTTGGTCGGGCGGTCAAGGTCTTTTCTTTTCTTTTTTCTCGTGAGTGCGAGATCATTTTCTTTGGCTTCTGACCGGGCGGTCAGAGTCGACCTTCAACTAGGCGGTCAAGGTC